>CM017327.1:32958875-32992680 GCA_006937295.1 Carpinus fangiana | reverse complement strand
AGCCACTCAAAGTGTTGTCAAATCGTCCCTCGACGCCCCTAATCAGAATATGTCCTGCATCAGAAAGAAAAGTTTACATCTAATGAGAAGTATATTAAGTATGATGACAGCAAAACTAGAATAGATTGAACATGATGAACCTCTACTAATTTGCAATTGACTCTTAAGGATAAGTTTTATGAAACTCCTTAGAGATCAATTTGCAGTTTGTGTGAGGTTAACCTGCATAACATAAGTGAGAGAATGTGATCCAATGGTGAACTTCAGCTCAGTATCAGCGACACCATTGTGTATTCTAAGCAGAAAGAGGATAAACGTGCAGGTTGGGTGGGTTGAAGACTGGCACCCTCAAAGGTGCCAGTCAGCATGTTGTTAGGGCTTCTTGGTGTCCTGCCATAGATGTACGATCAGATCCTTGAGTTTTATAGGCTGGCGAAGGGCTTCCATACTTGTGTATCTGAGTTCTGGGACCCCAAGAAAATAAAATAATATACATAAGAAAATAACTGGAAAGCTTAGCTATGGCCACTATAATATAGCTCAATGTCCTAATTTTTCAAGCTTAGTCTTGGTCTGGGCATAGAGAGAAGCGACCAATCTAGCCTTAGCAGCAAACTCATCAGATCACCAAATGAAAAAGACAACAGAGTTGGTCCAATTACACATCAACTGAGTAAAGGCACTAAGACCTAGCCTTGTAATGGTCAAATAAATTTGGATAGTCATGCCAAAGCCTGCCCACTGGTTCAAATAAATTTGAATAGTCACATCAACTGAGTAAAGGCACTAAGACCTAGCCTTGTAATGGTCAAATAAATTTGAATAGTCATGCCAAAGCCTGCCCACTGGTTCATAAGGTTTATAAAGATTGCTAGATTAGACACCAATCGTGCGTTTGCAGAAAATCTAAAAAAAATTCAGAGTTCATACAGACATGAACTGCTGCTAAGAATTGATAAAAATAAGATTGAGTCTAAAACTATGATACGTGTGGTGTTGTTTTATTATTATTATTATTATTTAAAAAAAAAAAGAGACTAATTAGATTCTTTCTTGGAACTAAAAGGTTTCCAAGAATAAGTTAGTTAAGCCTTGCAGCTCAGAAGAAAGCCAATTGGAGCTTATGCAATTAACACACATGGCAAACTACTCACCTCTTCCAATCTGAAGCGGCTCATTCCAACACCAGTACCCATATCCGCAATGTCGTCCTCATTTTCAATCTCTGCGTCTGTGAATGTGAGTGCCCGCTGTAGTTTCCTAGAAGAAAACACCTCAACCTCAGCCATATATGTGGCCATCACAGGTCGGTGATCCGAAAGTTTAAGTTCAGCTCTCCTGTAACTCAGTAGCCTCATTCCCTTACCATATGAAAGAATACGATCACACCTGGAACAAGAGTGCACACTAAATTGAACCTAAAACAATAAGGGGGTAAATACTACAAATTATCATAGAAATAAAGTGACGATTGAACTCTCCAAGTAATTATCTCCCTAACAATTGGTATCAAAACCATTGTTACCTTTCGCTATTAATACGAGTGTCTTGGTTTGATTCCGCTCTTGGAGTACTTGTGACACTCTGTAAAGAACTCACACACCCAGTGGAGTTTGGTCAATGTAGAAGAAACTCACAAATGAGGTGGAGATTTGTTGTAAGTGTACTTGTGAGGTTTGTATCCCACATTGGTAAAGTATAAAGAAAGTGAGTGGTTAATATACCTAAGTGGACCCAAGCCCACTTAAACTTTTGGGCTAGAAGTGGTGTCCTGATATGTATATTAACTTATTCCTGTCTAACTCCTAAGTCTAAGCTAATGCTCTCTTTGTTGAACTCCCCAAGTAATTCTCACCCTAACACTTGTCTCCAACATGAAGAAATAATTATTTTCTGAGGATGAGTTAGCAACAAAATAAGCATAATATTATCAGGTGCAGGGATCAAGCCCTTGGACTAGGTAAATAGAAGCATACCATGCTGGTGTGCGCCTCCCAGCCTTTGGATCATCTCCGTAGTACTTCTCTGAATTGTTCTCATATTTATATGTTGGTGGAAAATTTATAGGACCCTCAGACCATCCATCAAATGCACGGCCTTTTCTAAGTTCTCGTACAAGCTGTCAGAATGAGATGTCAATGCAATTGAAAGCAAAATCGGCCTCCTATAACTTTATTTTTTCTAATTTTATATCTAATATTAAATGATAAAATTGACTTCCTTTGCAATTGCATATAATTCAAAAGACAATTTCAGAAATTTGGAATGTCAAAGCTTAAGAAAATAGACACACACGTGTGTGCACCTGAATGTATGCAACGTTACTCAAGAAAATAATTATGTATGTGGGACAATTTTTTTTTTCAATTAACAACTCCGTATACATGTGTACTTATTACCCCTTTTCAAGAAAAAGCCTCAAGCTTTTCTCAATCTGCTATAGAACTAACATTATTCAATAGTGTTTGAATTTCTGGGATTCCATCTAAGTGAAGTTGACAACTTCCAGTTTCCAATTCCTTTCATTCATGATTCCCTAGCTTCATTGGACTTCCCACCTGAATTCTCTAAACTATTGACTGCCCGAGCAGTATTAATTATGAAATATACAGGTCTATTGAATTAAGGGATGGACAATGAGTTGTATGGACTGGTTTCATTGGTGATGCATTACTATATTCCTCAAGGTTCTACTTAACATCTCATTCTATTAATATTGAAACTAAGTTGTGCATTTCAATTGTTACTGTTTTCTAATTCAAGTTTCACAATAAGGTAAAGAGTAACAAGTGCAATTCAAATAACCACTATTCAAGAAACTATGATCAGATTGTTCTTCTTAACACATCTTTTTGTAATTTGTGGTTATATATCACCTAAAAAAACCCAACCGGAAAATCACTAACTAGAAACTTCAGTTTCAAATACTATATCCAGATAATTCAAACCATTATTATAGCCAAAGAACCCAAAAGCATTATTGCAAATCAATTTCTAGGGTGTTGCAATATTGTTTTCTTTAGTTAAGTTTGCATGTTAGAATATGAAGTATAAAGTTAATGGAGAAGTAACTGCAGACAGAAGCCATAAATAAAGAACTATCATACAAACAATAAAAGTTTTCCTCTTCCTCTTTCTGTGAATGGAAAATGCAATCAATTTCTCAATTTATGATCAAATTAAGCTGAAATGTAATGATTTTAATGGCGAGTGTCATCAGATAATGACAGTCTATAGAAATAAACTTCTGTTTTTTGTATTTGGGTGCATGTTAATGCCAATGAGAGGAAAGAGATGTAGGTCTAACAAATCTTTCCTATATCAGTAAGCAGAATAAGCCAATAGACTGGAATTTTTGATAAATAGTATTAATTACACAATTACTTTGCATTTTACAATTTCTACAATATTCTTGATGTCTAATATACATTTTTTTTAATCACAATTGGAGAACATGTGAAGTACACCCGGGTCACTTTATAGTTTAGAGTGCAATACTTTTTTTTTTTATACTTAATCGAGATATCATTAAAAGCATAAGGCACCCCCAAGTACACAAGAAGTATGCAAGAGAAGCCACCTAGGTACTAGGGGCAAAAAAAAAAAAAAAAATCATGACAACTAATAACTAAAGGAAAAACATAAGCAGTTTAGAGTGCTATACTAATATTAATTCCTTCAATAATACAGATTATCACATGAAATTGATTGCATACCTGGTCCCTCTCAACCAACTCGGACCACCTCATTCTGGAGATAAGTTCTCGTGTTTTCTCATACGACAAGTTTATGCGGTAGTTGAGATCACCCAACCAAATTATTCGTCTGCAGAAAAATAAAATACTGTTACTATATCAATACTTTCAAAGAAGGCGGATGTGACTCCTGAAGTCTACAAGCACAATGAAATTGAAAGTTAGATTCCACGCATATTATTGTAATAAATGAATGAGTGATGCAGACAGCAAAGGAGATGGTTTTATTTTAATAAATTTTTATTCAATTTTACGAGTCAGGAGTATTTTATAATTTAAGATTTATGGGTATGGGCTATAGTTAAGTCCATTGGTTTAAATCATGGGTCTCCTATGTTATTAGGCTTTTCTGCTTCCTTTTGTTGGTTTTCAATTTTTACTGCAAGTTACTCAGATTTTTTAGCTCGCCGTCTTGGCCCTCTTGGAAATTCANTACTATATCAATACTTTCAAAGAAGGCGGATGTGACTCCTGAAGTCTACAAGCACAATGAAATTGAAAGTTAGATTCCACGCATATTATTGTAATAAATGAATGAGTGATGCAGACAGCAAAGGAGATGGTTTTATTTTAATAAAGTTTTATTCAATTTTACGAGTCAGGAGTATTTTATACTTTTAAGATTTATGGGTATGGGCTATAGTTAAGTCCATTGGTTTAAATCATGGGTCTCCTATGTTATTAGGCTTTTCTGCTTCCTTTTGTTGCTTTTCAATTTTTACTGCAAGTTACTCAAGATTTTTTAGCTCGCTGTCTTGGGCCTCTTGCTTTTCAACTTTTAAGATTTATGGGTATGGGCTATAGTTAAGTTCATTGGTTTAAATCATGGGTCTCCTATGTTATTAGGCTTTTCTGCTTGCTTTTGTTGCTTTTCAATTTTTACTGCAAGTTATCAGATTTTTTAGCTCGCCGTCTTGGCCCTCTTGGAAATTCAGCTCTCTGTTTAGGCTTACACATTGTATTTTAGCTCACTTTATTGTCAGATCCCAACACCCTTATGATTCTTCCCCACATGATAGCCGAATGAACAACTCCATAGATCAGAATATTGCACACAACTTTGAATTTCCGATCTTATCCCACTCTTAAATCCAAAAAATATCATATGTTCACATTCACCAAACTTTTAGCATTATCAATCATTGACAAATTACCTTTGTCAAAACTAACCATCTCATCATAAAATCTCTCTTGAAGTCTATCTTAAAGCATCTTTCCTCTAAAACATATCTTTAACTCTAATTCATTTTTTTAAAAAAAGGCATATCTTTAACTCTTGTCATTATAGGCATGTACGATCTCCTATGATGTGAAAATATAGTTGTGTAACCCACTCTAATATCAAACTGACGTAAGACAAGGGTCTTACACCAAATTGGCATGGGACAGAAAGCTCTGAAGGACCTTCAAGCTAGTTTCTTGAAGCTAGAAGAATGGTTGCAGGATTTTATCTGGCAGCAGGTCTATTGTAGTGTTCTAGGATAGCGAGGGCTAGGGTTTAAGAAAAAAGTCTACAAATATTAGTTAATTTAGGGTTTCTAACAGGTTAAGGGAAATGATAGAGTTTGGAAGTGAAACAAAGAAAAGAACTCAAGGTTGCTATTGTGGGCTGTAAATAGTAACCCATGAACAGTACTATGTTATTTTAGGGTTATTTGGGAACTATTTTATTGATGGTGGTTTAGGATTTTTATTTTAGGAATCCTAGGATTTGAAGGCAGATAAACTTCCTGGAAATCAAAGAGAAGATAATTTAGCATCACACTCAGTTTTTCTAAAAGTCAAACACAGGGTTTCTGCAACATTGTATCTCGCGAAAGTATTGCATCACACAAACTTCAAGAGCAGTTATAGCTGCAAAATTTTCATAAAAATTGTTCTCTATTCAATTTTTTTAATAATATATAGACCTTTAATAATCAAAACCTTAATAGAACGGAGACTATGATTTTTATTTTTTTTTTACTTTTTCTTAATTTTTTTTTATAAGTAATTCAATCTCAAAAAAGGCGCTAAGGGATACAACCCAAGTACATGGTAAGTATATAAGAGAAACATCAATCAAGAAGCTGAAGAAAAACACAAAACAAGAAAATCTAAAAAATTAGAAAAATGAGAATAGACTGAATGGTTATAGGCAGCCCTCCATGTTGATATAATCCAATGGACTTGAAGTTACAAAAATACACTTGAATCATAAAATTAAATAAAATCAACATGGAGGGCAAAGCACATGGTATCTCTATCAGGAATTAAAGGGTTTCAATTATTACCACTCCTAGCTTAATTGGAGAAACTGCTACAACAACATATTGCTTCACTTTCTTTTTCTTTTCTTTTTTTCCCTTTTCCTCCGAGTTTAGACACAAACATCACCACTCTCTCATTCTATTAGTACAGGTTGAGGGGTGGTAGAAATCTTTCTACCATATCTATGTGTGTGTCAGTGTGCGTATAACCTTTTGGTGTTTCAGCAAGGAAACATGCTTGAACAAGTTTCAAAAAATATTGAGAATTGTACATGGAATTAAAGTATTTCTTTGTCTCAAAATAAAATAAATGAGAATTATGGCATAAAATTGCTTTTGTTTTTTTCTTCTTCTTGTCAATATGGATATGAATGTAACATTCAAAACAAAACACCACATTCAAAATGAACAGAATAATTTTAGACCAAAAAGAGATTAATATAGCTCAACCATCATTATTGTCAAATTTTAAGATCTATGCAAACATCCTTTTTGAGTATATTGGACTGAGACAATATACAATGTTAGACATGCACACAGATTGATAATAAAAAAATCAAGGGAAGCTTCTAGGAAGAACTCAAACACAGCATTGTTGCCTCAAACCAAGCTGTTATTAATAATAGTCATGCATAGAAGCACGACAGATTTAAAAAAAAAGAAAAAGAAGAAGCTATATGCAGTCCCATATGTTCAAATAAAATGTTAACTATGTTATTCTGGTAAACAATCACTTATTTGCTCTCTATTCATCAATTTTATAGAACTGACCCCATCAACTATAAAAATTTACTTTATAAGTTACAACCCCATCAGCTCTCTCTCTCTCTACCTTCCGAAAAGTTAATTTTCCTGACAATTAACATAGAAAAGACAAGAGGGTACGTGACATCTCGTTTTCTAATTTTAAGCATAACAAAGCATTAAGAACCTTTCTTCAAAATAAAGATGGAAACCAATGCAATCAAAATATACCACATTGTGCCTGAAATGCAAGGCAAACGTCTGGAATAATATGCATGTGGAACATAACATGATGGGAAAAAAAAAAATCTAAAACCGAGGAGTTCTATTTTATTTTTTTTTTCCTTTTTGATACATAATAGTTGAACCAAAGACTTACCACAATCCCACCCTATCTATTTACCTACTGAGCCAAGCTCAAGGCTAAGCTCTAAATAATAGCTAGCGCAGAATATAGAAGAAAAGATGTTTCACATCAATGAATAGAAGCTAAAAAGCTGGACAAATAGAACCTATGACCTAAGCATATGAAAATTTCCATCTCTACAGAACTAGCTGTATTTCAATCAAAATTCAGTGGGGAAAACAAACCCACATGTAAGGACATATGAGAAAAAGATAAGTTCAGAGTTTGGCAATAGTAAGCCATATTACTCACTCATGATCAAGGATGCTCCTGGGAAGCCCAACATCAGAAAGTGAATGAAAATGAGTTCTCCGATGTATTTCCCGCACATCAGCATTTCTTTTTAATTCATCTCCATCCTTTTCACCTGCCGTCAGGTGAGTACATATAAAACAAAAAAGGGTCTGATATATGGACATGCTGACAGATATTGATCCCTGGAAGATTGAAGAACTGTCTTGAAATCTGAAAGACTACTATAGAATAAGAAGTGATGGATGCATTTTAAAAAGAAAAAAGAAAAAATCAATCTTATAGAATTAGATTAGAAGTAAATATCTATGTGCTAATATCAACAAGACATGCTTTCTTCTCCTGATTTCAACAAATCATCTCATGAAATGATTGCATATGTGTTCAGTCCTAGTCATCCAGAAAAATTCAAAAAAGTATTCAACAAGTGGCCGATATGTATTCTATAAGGTTCCCAATAAAGGGATAATCTCTTAGATAGGACCTGGGTTGTTTTCAAATAATAAAGTTCAAGTGTTGGGTGCTTGTCAAACCCCAAAACCCCCTGGATTCTAATATGAAAGTATTATTCACATCTCCTGATCTTCATTGATTTCACTGCACCAATTCTAATATACTTGCACCAATCTTCATAGCAACTTCAACAATGAAATCAAACCTTCTGCAAGCGGTGACTTACAACTGCTGCCAGCTTATGCAATTGTATAGAAGAAATAGAGGAAAATTTTCAGAAAAGAAAAAATAAGGAAAGTGGAAAAAACATAAAAAGTGAAGACAATTTTTATTTGATATATATTGCTTCAAAACTGTGTCCACAGAGATCCTTCTGATGTTTATGATAGGGGAGCCCAGGATTCTAAGAATACTGATTGAAAAGAGTTAAATGCCTAGGCAAACCAGTTCCCAACACGTACACTCAAAGTAGCCCCTAAAAGTGTGGTACTACTTTTTGCTCTTTTGATGACAGTGCAGTCTGGGCAATCCCTACCATATTTTCAGTGAACTATACTTCAACACAGTACAGCTGGACAACATTGAAAATAATCTAAGTACTGTAACATAAACAAGGGACTCTCTTCTTAAAAGTTGACAATCCACTATAGGCCTTGGATGCACAGATGCCTTCAATAACAAAAAAGCAGTGTCAAGGATATAATGCTTTCAGTGACAGCAGATAACTGATTCAATCTACAGAAGCTGTATGTAGCCCAGAATATAAAACGTCATATTGAAAGCAATGCAAGTAAAAACAAAAAAGCATGAAAGAGGAGATCTAGAAAAGAAACAAATTAAAAAATATATAAACAAATGTGTGTATCTCACAATGAAACTTTAACAAATCAATCATAACAGTCAAAATGAATTTCCAAAAATGTGAAGAAACATAAGGGAAAGAAGCAAACCTTGTTACCAATGTAGCCCATAACACCAACACCTACAGTAGACACCTTTAAGTTGTGAATATGTCTACGCAAGCTCCTGCGAACCCATACAGTGAGGAAAACCCCAACCATCTGTTTACTTACTATCCTTACAAATGATGATCTTCGTTTCCTCTTCAAGAGTAATTCAAGGTCAATTTCTGCAAGCAATGCTACCTGTGATGGCACTTCATTTGCAGTTAACTTGAAAGACCTATATGGTCCGAAAGACTTGGATGCTTTAAAAGACTTAATTGTTCTAAAGGAATTTGGTCTCTCTAATACACGTTGAGATAGCAAGTTTAGCGGACGTTCTGGCCAGCTCAAACCAATCCTTTCAGATCCACTAAGCATTTTGGTTAATTTGCCTAATTTGCCACTGCTTTGGGCAACTGATGCTTTCACATCTTCTGAATCTTCTGTCCGTAAACAATTTAACCTAGCCAACCTCTTTGAGGAAGAAGATTGCCTATCTAACTCTTGTTCCCCTGGCATGTCTAATTTGGCACTTCCAGAACAGTCTAAAACTCCAGAATTCACAGCACTTTTCTCTATGATTGGTCCATCCTTACTTTCATCAAAAACATTTGGTTCTTCATCCAATGGGTGAACTTCCTCACCTACATCACTATCACTTTCAAGCAACATCTCCTCTTCTATATCTGGGGCATCATCAGATGGCTTAAACTTTGATGGAGATGGGGGATCACTAAAGCATTTTATCTTGGTTGCCTTAGGCTGAATCCGATTCAGTGTTTCACGCATAATGTTTTCCCACCTTGGAACCGGGCGGTCATCTTCAGCACCAAAGATATTCCCAGCATTTAATGGCACAATCTCCTGAAGGCTGTAAACATAAAGCACAAGTCATGCTACGAAGAATTCCAAGAAGAACTATCCCGGATATAAAGAACAGATAAAGAGAACAGAGAGTGGTACAGCACAAACTGTACTAAACAGAGAAGATCCACTAAATTTTTTCACATATATCACAACTTAAAAGCAGAATAGCACATATCATGGACTAAAATTATACGAAATAAGCACCATGTTGTATGCAAATGCAAAATCAGTAACCAAGGGATATTTTGAAAATAATCACTCACCCAAGCACATAGATATCAGCTGGCTCATCGGTATCTAGCCAATCATCAATATCTAGGTCATCAGGTGGAAGTTTCCCTCCAACATTCCAAGTCCCAACGCATATTCTAGGACAAAAGAGCAGCAGGATAAGAATAACTGACTAACTGATAGATCATCACTTTTGGTCCTTTCCAGAATCAGTGCAACTAGTGTTTACTCTTATATTAGGCACTACCATACCTGAGTTCCTCTGTGTTTATATACTGTGCCCTAAAGGTCTCTGAATTTCTTCTTCTTCTTACCCTTGGAAGAGTATCTGAAGCCCACAAAAGAAGAAGAAGAAGAAAAAGAGAGAGAAGAAATTAACCGTACAGATTAATAAAGCAATATAACAAAACTTATCCTAACAAAAACAAGAATAAAAAAGGAATCCCAGAAAGGAGAATATTAGAACTGAAAATACATATGACATTCGAGATTAAGCAGTATTATTCCATGTTTGTGCAGTGAGCCACTAACCAGAATTTCCAAAAATTTGATAAAAAAAGAAAAAAGAAAAAAAGGTGCTACCCTGGAGCACTATTAAAATTAAATAATTTACTTCTAACTTGAAACAGCCAGTTTGTTGGATAATGCAATTAAGTTCGAACTGACTCATATCTAATCCTACAGGATGATTCCACTTTCATGTGGGGCCAAACTCTATACCCTCTCCCGAAATATAAACTCATTCTAATATCTCCTAATAATTGCGTTAACTAAAATGAACTGGAAGAGGACCACAATAGCCAATCACAACAACATCTAGAAAGGCCAGTCATAGTATGAAGCATTCTCCAACTTTTTTAATAAAGAAATGCTAATGCATTAGTACCTAGCTTCAGTTAATAATTTAATATAGCTGCCTTTTATTCATTTTCAATGGAATAAACTAATGCCAACACAAGAAGCATAGGTGATTATTATATCAAGAAATCTTCTCTTGACACATGAATCACGCTAGGCTCCATTTGGTCAGCATTGGAGAATCAATTTCCAAGGCAACTAATTCAACTCCATCAACCCAACTCCAAAGAGAAGTTTCACTTGCAAAATCAAAATTCTCAAATTCCACAAAATTGGAAGTTCTAATAAATTCCAACTGAACACAACCAAACACAGGATTAATGATCTTAATTCAAGAATTAAATGTTGTCACCAACACAAGTATTGCTTCAATTTCAAGAAGCTGCTGAAAATTCATGAAAACCTAACAAACCGACCGCACCGAACCAAAATACAAAACATTCAAACTGTGTACTTGAAACATTACCATTATGATCAACCTGAGCATCATCCCCTTTGTTGTCCCTACAACGAAATTGTCTTCCCCTTTGACCGATTCCTACAAACACCCACTTGATAGTTCGACTCAAATCTCAAAAGGGACTCTTCAAAACTCAAAGCAAACCCCTAAATACAATACTATCCTGTACTACCAATAACATCCACAATCAAAAAAATAGTTGAAGATTGTAAACGAGCAAGAGCGAGGTTTATGAGACCTTCAGCCTCGGAATCGGAATCGGAATCGGAACCGGAATTTTCATTGTAGTCATCTTCGTCGGCGCTGAATTCGGAGTCGTCGGCGCTGATGTTGAGCCATTTGCGAATCACCACTTTTGGCCAGAAGAACTGTACGCACCACCAACCCAAACAATATATTTCAGCTCTACTTCTCTGCAAGTTTCCCCTCAACAACATTACCCAAAAACAAAAGCCCAAAAAAAACACAAAAAAAAAAAAAGAAAACCCCGTACAGAGCAAGAGTGAGTAATAGCAGTACCTCTTGATGGTGCTTTGAACGTTGCTTCATGTCTGTGAGTCTGTGACCACAGAGATTTACAACAAAATGGTACAAAGAAGAAGAAGAAGAAGAAGAAGAAGAAAGCAAAGCTTGCACTTGAGAAATAGAGAATTGAAAACGAAGAAGATGAAAGAGCACTGACCACCTTTGCTGCCAAGTACCAATTAACTGTAGTTTTCCGTGCTCTGACTGATTTGCTGCAAGTGCCAATTAACGGTAGTTTTCCGTGCTCTGACTGACCACCTTTGCTGCCAAGTGCCAATTAACGGTAGTTTTCCGTGCTCTGACTTTGAGATTAATTTGTCACTAACAACTAATAATTATGGATAATTAATCATCATTAACTAAAAATAGTGTCAAAAGAAATAAATTAAGGAAGAGCAATTATGAATTCCAAGAAAAGTAAGTCGGTTCGAAAATATGTAGACGTGACAGCGTATAAAAACCATACAAAAATAAGAAAATAAATTAAATAAATGATGCGCCCCGCCTTATACATTTTTTACGCTAACACCAAAAATTTGGGCTACCAATAAAGGTGGCTAAACAAGACACGAGCAATGGCATAACGGTCACAGAACTCCTTCAAATTTGTTGGTTTCACAATTGAGACAACTTCAATCTTCTATGAAACTGTTTAAATTGCCCAAACCTTTCGACTCGCCTTGTTTAAAATAGGGTTTTGTTTGATAAAATGGTTATAATATGTTTTGTTATTATTCATAACAATTTTTAAAAAAACTCAACATCAAAACATTCTAATTTTTTTACTTTTTATATCACATTATTCACTTTTTTTTTACTATTCAAATAAAAAAAATTATAAAATAAAATTTTTCTATTTTTTCATACCACTTTTTAATTTTTTTATACTAAATATTCTTATTTTTTTTTTTTTTTTACATTAATCTACCTCAACTATAATATTTAAACCAAACCTTTTTACCAAACACCTCCAAACGAGGCTCGTGCTTGTTCTTTCACATTCTTGGATGCTTTGACTTTGGAGATTAATTAATCATTAACAAGTAATAATTAAGGATAATTAGTCATCATTATCTAAAAATACTTTTATATCAAAGAAAGGAAAGGAGGAATTTTAATTAATCTAAAAATGGGAATTTTAATTAAAGAAAGAAGTAAACTAAAAATTCTTTAATTAAAATAAAAATTCTAATAGCATAGAGGTGTGAATTTTAATTCTTCCGTTGATTTTTTTTAAAACTTTTAATGATTAATTTCTAAATTACTAATATATTAGAAGTGAATCCCAAGGAATGACAAGAGTTTACTCTACGGAAATTATTAGACCCACACTAATGATTCTATTTATATCATGCAACAAAGACATGGGATATCACCTAATCAAGTGAAGTAACCAAGTAGGCATGGAGGCATCACAATCACATAACCGACATAAGAGACAATTTATTAGCATTTATTTCCTATCTATTTAACTTGTGGTATTTATTCATGGCGGGAAAAAAAGAAGTTCAATATAAAAATGGTTACCATAATTGGTTGTAATTCTTGCCAAAATGGGAGCTCCTAATGAGCCCACAATCACAAAAGTAATAGCATTTAGTAAACTCTTATACTACTATTATACAATTGTAATGACGTGACAATCAAAATTAATGACTGATATTTATTACCATATCATCTTAATAATATGACGATAGTTTAGAGCTTATTAGGAAACTGTTTGGGTGTATGTTTGAAGAGTATAAAAATGCTTTTAACACTCAAAAAATTTGTTTAGAAAAAAAAGTACTCATTTTGTAGAAAAATAAAAAGCACTTTTAAGGATAAAAAAAGTTTAAGGGTCTATTTAAAACTTCATTTAAAAAAATAGAATTTTTAGACAAAAATTTCATTTTTAAGAATCCCAAGCAAGCTCTAAATATCATTTCTCCCGACACAAACAAATTAAATTTGTTCGAGCACATGGGCAACTTCCAAGATACTTCCAATTGCATTATTGGAGCAAAGAATTGTAGGAGACCCAAATGGACGCATATAAAGACACGTGTGTGCAGTGTATAAAACCAACCATGAACCCTATCGTCCTTGCCTGGATGCCATTATGATACAGTGGTACACAACAACCTTGGACCCCACCAGACCTCCTAGAGTCCTTTCTTTTATCACCGTCTCTGCATAGACATCACATGAGAAGGCAATGCCATTGGCTTCCATGAGGTCTTGGGTGATTGCTTATGTGTAATTATAATTACATAATTGGACACTTTCAGATCTAATAATTAATTTTTATTTGAGTTCAACTTGTGTTGACACGTGCGTATATATAAATTTTAAATTAAAATATATTTTTCTTTTTTAGGATTCAAGTTGAAATTTTTGTAATTTTTCATATATTGGAGAAAGATAATAAGCTAAAATAATTAGTAGGAACATATGTTGGTTAGGCATACACCAGGATATGGATTTGAAAGAACGCAACGAAGAATCTTCAGCATAATTCGTATTAGTCACTTTGGTTTTTCAGTGATATCTTGATGAGGTTGAGTTATATTATGGTTCAGTAAAACTTGAGAAGTGCATATGATTCTTACCGTCTATGTCCTTTATATGCAGCTCCTAATGAATAAATATTACTATAGTCACGCTCAAGTAAAATAACTATAATTGATTTTTTTTATCTACCTTTTTTTAATTTTTTTTTTTTTTTAAGTTTTATTTTGAATTAACTTTTTTTGATTCGTAGGCCTTGGGTTGGGCTACTTTGGACAAACATTGAACACAGCAATGAGCAACCTTACAATCTAAAAGTGTTAAATCGTACTTCCATAACTGAACAAAAGGACAATAAAAGGAAAGAAGAAGTGTATCACTGTCGGTATCAGGTTGGTCCAAAAGCACAGTTTCCTAATCAGGCAATGTAGCATCAGTGTCCACAGTTTCCAATGGACGACAGAACTACAAAAGACAACACCGGCCAATTATTTTTGTGCCCTGTTGCTTTTCCATTGCTCTCGAAGCTTTGAATTTGGACCCCAAAAAAATAGTCTCTAAAAATATCAAGGAAAATTTAAAAATAAAAAATAAAAAAATCGAATACATCAAATGCTATGAAAAATGAAAAGAAAATAGGAGGATTATATACAACATTACTAAAAAAAAAAAAAAAAAATAGCCATGCGCGAAGCGTTCAGATAGATAAGATTGAATCATACAGACAAACAGCTGTTGGAAATAAGTGGAGTCCAACCAATATTAACTTTTGTCCATCTTTGTGAGTTTTATTCATCAATCCCTAAAATAAAAAAGATTATGAAAAAGGGGAATTCTTTTGGTCAGCTACTATTGTTAGTCCTCCTCGTCCCATGTGATATTCATGATGGATAGGTAAGCAACAAAGCATAAACTGTCGGGAAATGGATGATGCATTTCCACACGTGGGACCCATTCATTGTATTATGACACATGCATGGTTTCGTTCCATAGTGAACATATGACGAATTCTAAAAGAAAATATTAGATGTTTTTTTAGTATTTTTTCGATTGTGATATGACTTTTAAAATTATCGTTGAATTTGAAATTATTATTATTGACTTTTAATCTATTTGTGATTTTAAAAATCACATCACAATTGAAAGAACACAAAAAAAATACTAAAATAACACATGGCATTTCTCAATTATAAATTACACCAAACTAAAGGTACCAAGGAAAAAAGATATTAATTTGTGTTTCTAGGCGGACCTACATTGGTCCTTGAGGGGGTTTGCAAACCCCAAAAAATTTTAGAACTCTTACTTTTATACCGTGATTCCCTCCTTCAATTCAGTGGTGTTTGGTAAAAGCATTGAGTTGGGGTAAACACTGTTCAACAGGCGTGGATACTATGCATTTTTTGTTTTTTTCTTAAAAAATCTACAAACATTATCAAAATACCCATTTCTAGTAGCTTTCTTTTTCCTTACCACCAACCAACCAACCAACAAAAGAAACCCAAAACCCTAATGCTGCACAGCAATGGAGGAGGACGAGTTCGCCGCCACCAAGCTCTTCAATCGTGGCTACTCCTACACCTATGATGACATCATCTTTCTCCCGTACTACATTGACTTCTCCATCGACGATGTCTCCCTCTCCACATGCCTCACGCGTTGGGTTCCTCTCCTCTCTCCGGTCCTCTCCTCCCCTATAGACATCATCACCGAGGGCGCCATGGCCGCCGCTATGGCGTCCCTTGGTTGCCTCGGTATCGTCCACTCCAACCTCTCTGCTGTCGACTAGGTGTCTATTGCCCGCTTCGTCAAGTCCCGCCACGTCCCCATCCTCTCCGCCCCTTCTGACCGTATCCACTCGCTCGATGACTTCAAGTCCTGCCCCTATGTGCTCGTCACCCAGAGCTGCTCTGTGTCCTCTCAGCTCCTCGGCTACATCTCCAGATTCAATTGGCTCAAGGGGGTAGAGGAGTCTGGTTAAACCACAAAGTTCGAAAATTGGAGGGTAAAATCGTCTTTTATGCTTGACAAAAGTATCCACGCCAACTAGGGCTGGCAATTTTTACACGACCCGCGAAAACGACACGAACACGACACGAATAAACAGGTAATGGGTTTGGGCTAATCGGGTTCGGGTCTTAATCAGGTCTACCCGTTTAAGACCCGCGAATTTTCGTGTCTGGCGGGTCTACCTGTTAGACCTGGATAATGGCGGGTCTGGCGGGTACCCGCTAGACCTGGTTACTGTTCAGGTTTGGCGAGTTCCCGCCAGACCCGGCGGGTACCTGCTAGACCCGGTTACTGTTCACTTTTTTTTTTTTTTTTTTTTAAAACATAAAAAAAAGGTTTAAAAAAAAAAAAAAATTCCTAAACTAAACTAACCTTAAGCCTAGTGTAAAATTGGTATTATACATGNCATTATCATTGTACATGAATACTATGCTTAAGTATTTAAATTATCATTAAATCATATGATTAAGTATTGATCTTATACATTTGTATTATTCAATATATATGTATAATTATAATTTATAACGCATATGGACTTATAACATACACTAGAAGTGAGAATGAAGTTTCTAGTTAATTATTGTATTAGTATCAATTTGTATACTTATATCATATTATATATGTATAATTTGTTATTAGATAATCATAAGATTTAATGATCAATTGATCATGTAATATAATCATATAAATTCCAATGACAATGCATTAATACTTTAATTGTGGTTATAAGTAACATATTGTTGAATCAAATGTTAATTACTTAATTTGATATTATACGAATGTCATTATCATTGTACACAAATACTATGATTAAATATTGATCTTATATATTTATAATTATATTATTTAATATGCATATAATATAATGCTATTGAATTAAGTATAACCCATATAACATATATGATTTAATTACTATTATATGGATTTAAATATATATAACTATTTTTTGTAATATATTTTGTATATATATATATACAAGATATTTGAATGAGCTAATAATTTGTTAACAATTAAATTAACAATGTTATTGGTATTATTATTACTATATTTTTTAAAAAAGAAAGAAAAAAAAAAGAAAGAGAAAGTGTTTTAAGTTTTTTAAACGGGTCGTGTCGGGTCTACCCGATAGGACCCAGTTATTTTAAACGGGTAAAACGGGTCGTGTTGGGTTACCCGGTTATTTTCGTGTCATAATTGTGTCAGACCCGATTACCCGTTTAACTAAACAGGTCGTATCCAGATATAAGCTAATCGTGTAACGGGTACCCGCGGGTCGTGTATAGGTACCTGTTTTGCCATCCCTCGTCACCAACGCGGTTACCAAACAAAGCCTTCATATGATGAGAAGTCTATGGCAGATTAGAAAATTTTTGTATTCCAAAGGAAAATTATCTTTTAAAATGATTTTATAGACATAAAACTTCTATTATAGTACTTATGACATGAAGGAGTCCCTGCAGAGAGAAGATATGGAGCTTTTTGCTGTGGTAGCCAAGAGGATCTGGAAAAGAAGAAACGGGGTGGTCCACGGGGAATCCTTCCTCCATCCCAGCGTGATTGCGAAACAAGCCATGGAACATCTTCAGATGTTCCGTAAGATGAATGGGTTTAACAAAGAAGCGACGGAATCCCCAGGTTCGATCACACAAAAATGGGAAGCTCTACTGGCAGGGCTCCTAAAAGTAAATTGGGACGTGGCTATCGCCCAAGGGGAGAAGCGAATGGGAGTAGGGATTATCATAAGAGATTTTAGATACAGTTATTTTAGAGCAATTTGCTCCATCTTTGTAAGGATTAGGCCTGTTTCTCAGTGATTTTTTGAATGAAGTGCTTCGACATTTCCTTTAAAAAAGAAAAAGAAAAAAAAGAGTTAATAGTTATTAATTTTTACTTTATATAAACGCATATACACACCCAAAAAGACTATATATATATTTATTTATTTACGTAGGGTCGGGCAAAGTGTCATTACCGCTGGATAGAAATGATAGTGAGGACAACCTCATCATAGTTAATGCGGTAATGGTAAACCTTATCATTTCAGGCACCATGGGACATTCTTTCACGGCTGCCGGCAGGCGTGCTAGACTTTTTAAATTACATAATTCTCCATGAAATCAATTATAACAATAATAAATATTAAATAAATAAAACAAACAATAGCACCCAATCTCTAATCGACCAAGTACCAAGGTGGGGGGAGTACATATTATTTGTCCCTAGCCTTTCTTCCTCATATTTCTCGAAAAAAAAAAAAAATAGAGACAGGAAAATGAATAACTAAACATTATCATCGGTTCTAAAATAAATAAATAAGTCCTGTTAATCAATAAAATATTAATAAAAAAAAAAAAAAAAAAAACTCTATACAAACACCAATTATCACAACCAAATGCAAGAGAAAAAGATCAAAAATAGGATGCATAGCGAGAGAGAGATCGAGATGGATCATACCTTTGGCTTCGGCGATGGAAGATCGATCTGCTTCTGATCAGGCAAGACAACCTCTGTTTGTTTTTAGGCTTATAATATTCTCGTACAGAAAGCCAAAGTTGATTGGCTGGCTTTTCAGGCCAAATCCTTTTACTTTAGATATAAAAAAGAAAAGAAAAAAAGAAGAAAGCAATTTGGCGTAAAAGATATGGCTCGATCTGGAGTCTGGGAATCAGAAAAGCAGGCAGCCTAATAGCGCCGATCCTCTGCAGTCTTCACTGCTGCTTTACTTATAAAGTGACAAGTGAGAGGGAAGAAAGACCACTGTCCCTTTCAGCACCTTAGTTATTCCATCCAATGTGGTCCTCACACGCACCCGGTTAATTATACGAATCAATTTATGTTGCTTTTCTATTCGTAAAGATTCCTTTTCTTTTACAAGACCATTCCAACTTCTTTTTATTTTTTTTATTTATTTTTAATTGAATTACTCACATCTAAAGGAAAAATGCTCGGTATATTTTAATTTTTTACTTAATTTCTGCAAACTTGCATGCCAAAGATAGAGCACAATAATTCAAAGATTTTCTTGATTTCAAATAATGCATGGGGACAATGAAAAAGTGAATAAGTCATGATCACTTGGGTCGAATATATGATGATGCATATGGAAATGGAGGGGAAGGCAAATTAAGAGCGGTTGGTGGTAGCCACGATCTGTCGAGGAGTAATGATATAAGTAGGAATATATGTTGCCCAACTTCTTGTCAAAGTGGGCAACCAAGTGTTTACTCCCCAACCTTCCCTTTTATTGCCCTAATATCCATATGAGTCAGTGATAGAAAAATCTAGAAACATGGCCTTAACAGGCTTTGTCTTGCACCCAGGGACGGAGCCAGCCTTGAGAATGGGTAGGGGCCCATGGCTGAAAAAATTTAATGGGTAGGGGCCATTAGCAAAAAAACAAAAAATTTAACTATAAAAAATTGTTTTTACCTTTAAAAAAAAAAAAAAAAAAATTTGTCATTTAGGGGGGACCCTAGCCCCTGCCAGCCCCCCCTTCCTCCGTCCTTACTTGAACCCATTTAATTATCAATTAACCTATGAAAATTAGGTGATACAACTTTTGATACAATTCACAAATACAACATGAAATTAGTGGGTTGGGTTGGGTCTGAGAGGTATGACTTGTTTAATTAATTGGTTTAAATTAGAGTTGATCTATATCGTTTTATTTTCATGTTTCGTCATGACCTAGATTCAGCAAGCAACTTTTAGGATTGACAATTTTTTATACAATCCATGAAATTAACGAGTTAGGATTGAAGGATTTGAGTCATTTGACATGTATGTTTAATTAAATTTGTTGGATTAAAATTGATCTATATAGTTTATACTCATATCTCTCAATACGATCTAAACCCGACATGTGAACAAGAATTGTTACTCATAAATTGAAAGAAAAATAGTATTTAGTATACCGTTATACGACTGCTATACAACTAGAATGACGTGACAATGAAAATCAGCAATTGATTTTTTTTTTTTTATTTTACAAAGGCTCCATTGCTTATCCAAAGTTTATTATTATTATTTTTTTAATTTTTTATTGATAGTCTTGAATATAGTTATACGACTGTTATACAACTAGAATGACGTGACAATGAAAATCAACAATTGATTTTTTTTTACAAAGGCTCCATTGCTTATCCAAAGTTTATTATTATTATTTTTTTAATTTTTTATTGATAGTCTTGAATATATCATTCTCAATATATTAAACCAACCAATTATATATTTCATATATAAAAAGAAGTCTATATATTCATTAAAAGAAAACGACAGTATATAGTGGCAGGCAGGCCAGGTGGTCGATCACCGGCAGACTTTTGAAATAATCCTGGATTCTGATTAGTGGCTTTTCTCTAAATGAAGTAATATGGACAGCAACTAATTTGGTCATTCTGGGCACCAAAAGATTCTTCACGTAAGTATATACATGGCATATATATAGTGGCCGGTGCACTGGTGGTACCTCCGCCCTTGAGTGGAACAATACATCAATGACAACGAGGCTTACCGCAGGCGGGACATGTCACAGTCGGCTTTTTTTTTTTTTTTTAGTAATTTGGACCATTAACGTTAAAAGAGTGTACGTATATGAAAATTTGGAGCTATTCGGCAACTTAATTACTGGGACAGGTAAATCTTATATATGTTTATTTACATTAACTATTGAAATTACTAACAATTTAAACAATTAATTACTTAATTACTGTAGACCTTCTATCATTTTCGCAGAGCCAACCAAAAAAGAAAAATAAAGGTAATAGATGGTGACCTAAAAGGAGATACCTGGCAAATTTGCAGACAACGAAAGTGAAACTTGGCCCTCCATTCCCATGTGAAAATGATTCATAACACCTATATATATATATATATATATATATATATATATGTTTATTTACCCCATTAACAATATATGGTTAACGAGTGTTGCTGTTGACACGTATCTTCTCTACTTTCCATGCCTTTTGGATTATATATCTATATTTTAAAAGTACGTAACTTAAAAAAAAGGAAATGTACGTAGATTAGTAAAATGGTTGAGAGGTTAACATACGTCCGATTATCACCACGTAACGATGTATATAATTATAATAATAATTATTATTATCATCAGTTTGCAGATGACGATCTGGGAAAGGTACAGTTTGTCTTGGTTCAAACGTTGGTATTTGAATTAAAAATGGCGATCTCGATCTCTCATTGTTTGTGGCAAAGCAAATCACATGCACCCACCTGCATTAATCCATGTGGACAGATCAGTAGCATCTGTTTGGCTTTGTTTTCTTTTTTCTCTGTAAAACTATGTTCATGATTGAGCCGGTGACGATCAACAATGGGCCAAATGGCTATATATATAGAGAGTCAACTTGGAGCTATATTTTGTAAATTTCCTCCCTCATGGGTTGTTGTGTCGTGGCCATGCAATATTGCTAGCTTCTCCTTAGATTAGGTATAATATTAGAATATACAGTGGCGGAACCAGGAATTTGTTATTGGGGGTCCCGAGTCTTGGGGCCAAATTTTGAAATGGAGTTTTATTTATTTTAATATTTAAATATTAATTAAATAGTATTATTTAAAAATTAGCATGAAAGAGAAAATATTTTTGAGAATTGAGTGGCGTTGAGTAGGGGTGTTCAAGCGGTTATAACCGGCGGTTATTTGCAATAACCGCAACCGCCTCCGCTTTAGGCGGTTATTGGATTTTCAATAACCGCAACCGCCTCCGCCTAGACGGTTAATGGTTATTTTATAACCGGCGGTTAGCGGTTATTCAAACCACTAACAAGCGGTTATAACCGCTTTTTTAAACGTTTTTTTAAAAATGGGCTTTTGGACTTTTTTTTATATTTTGGGCCTTCATTTTTCATATTTTTTGGGTTTATTTCACACTACAAACCACTCACTGAAAGTCTGAAACCAAGATCACAACATACTACAACCAAAACCTAACGAGTGAGAGTCTGAGAGACGAAAGTGAGACAGAGACAGAGACGAGTGAGAGAGGGGCTGCGGCTTCGGGAGAACTCAAAGTTAAGATGAAACCTAACGAGTGAGACTCTGTGAGAGAGAGACTGCTGGTGAAATGTGAATGTCTGAGAGAACAATATAGGGTTTCATCTTATAGACTTATATAATATAAATAATATATAACGAGCGAGAGAGGGGATGTGGCGTCGTTTTGGTTTGTTTATTTTTTATATTTAATTAATATATATATTTATATAATTATATATAAATAAAAGCGGTTAGCGGTTATAACCGTTTTTTCATACCCCTAAAACCGCTAACCTCAACCGCCCTAGGCGGTTAGCGGTTTTTAATAACCGCTTTACAAAGCGGTTAGCGGTTATAAAAAAGCGGTTATAAGCGGTTAGCGGTTGGTGAGACGGTTATAACCGCTCCGCTTGAACACCCCTAGCGTTGAGTTTGGTGGGAAGGGAACAATGCCGACAAACCATGTCTAATATTAAATTTTTTGTGCAATCCAATATTATATTTGATAGTATATTACATTTTCCTCCACCAAAGGATTCCATTTGTTTATTTTTGTATGGACAAATATAATATTAAATTGTTTTCTAACAATAGTTTAGTAAAGTTGGGTTCTTGGGGGTTAGTTTATAATTTTTGCAGGGTTCAACATAATGATATAATATAAAAAACAAATATTTTGTAAGAGTTTTAAAATTTCTTGGAGGGTCCAGGGTCCCCCAACCATAGACGTGGGTCCGCCCCTGAGAATATATAAACCATAAAGAAAAGTGAGAATATATAAACCATAAAGAAAAGTAATGGTTAATTTGAACTTTGAATCCTGGCATGTGTATATGTCTATTTATTTTGTTTGTTTGTTTTATCCCCCACCTAATACTTTGAAAATTTTATGAAAGATGAGGATCGGTTTCTTTTGTACAATAATTAAAGCCTCAGTCTAGAATTTTTATATTTTTGGAAAAAGCTTTTTTACAAACCAAAATGATAATTCATAATTGGTAAAATTGATGCACTTGATCATTTTCATCCATTGGATCAACCTGGCCAAATAGTCAACTCTAAGTGTTGGTCAGTCCAAATTAGGGCTGACAATTTAATTCGTGACATGTGAATCCGACACGAACATGACACGAAATTTTAGGGTTAAGGTTGAGGCTAAATAGGTTTAGGTTAAAAACTAGTCACCCGTTTTTGACACGTTTAATAAATGTGTTGGGTCGTATCTAACCCTCGGGTTCGCAGATCAACACGTTTGACTTGTATATATATTTATTATTAATTTGTATTTTTTATTATTTTTTTAAAAAAATTTATCTCTAATTTGTAAACCCTAAACTCTCTCATTTCTTTCTCCCTCACTCTTAGGCATGTTTGACCACATTGTATTTGTTGCTTGATTGCTGAAAAATTAAAATGACTATTTATATATATAAAAAAATTAAAATGACTTTAAACATGTTCACGGGTTGAGTCGAAATCAATTAGCTCCTAAATGTCTCGTGTTCACAGGTCGTGTCGTGTCAACTCAATACGACACGTTTATCTAAGCGGGTTACACGTGTCATGTCGTGTTACCTGTTTACAAAGCATGTCATGCTAGGGTCAAGCTTAAACGTGTCGTGTCGTAAACGATTTGGACATGAACTTGACACGCGAACACGTTTTGCAAGCCTTAGTCCAAACCCATACGAGACTGTCAACCCTATTTGTCAACTAATCTTTCCTCTTACCTAAAAAGGGGGCAATCCAGTTGAAGGACAACACGTATCAAGGTCGTACCTTCAATTGGATGAACATGGTACAAAAGGAAAGGCAAACACTTTACTCATCTATTCGAAGTACACACGAATCCAGAGCTTCTTTCACTCAAGGACGAAGTGCTAGCTTTTCCAAAGTCCTTTACTAACTTAGCATATATGGGAGATATCTCTCATCGGTTCATTCTGGCAGGCATGCATCTAAACTAGGGTTAAAGTGTAGTGCATCAATAGGAAGAAAAGAGGATTGGGAAACTACTTAAGCATCCTCTGGAATAAAAAAATATGAAGCTTTTGCAAAAAAAATAAATTAAAAAAAAATCGTTTTTTACTTGAAAATTTTGTTTCTCAAGCACAATTTCCAACATGCTCTTAGTTTTTTTTTGTAGGTATGCAATACTCCGGTAGCCACCAACCGCCTCTAGTTACTAAGATTTTTAGGCCTGACTCGCTCTAACTAACTGAGCCCAAAGGATTGCCCATCCAGTAATTGCCATTTGGACAACAATCAAAAGTGTCGAAAAATAGCCAAATTTTTTATTTTTAAGGAAAAATTCATGAAAAAAATTATTTTAAGTCAAACAAATGGAACGTTAACAAATATGATAGGCGGTGGCCATGAGGAGTAGGAGTTGTCGTCATACACTCTTTTCCTTCTGTATCCATACACAACCTATCCATCTGAGCCCAAGCTCACTGTAAAAAAAAATTGGGCCAACCCGAAGAGCCATACAGGGCCTGATATTCAGACGAATCAAGAGATACCGCAAGCTAAAAAATTAGAATTAGATGAGCAGTGAATGGATAAAACAAGCCGGGAAAGGTCGAGTCTTTGAGAAAGAAAGAACTATTCCAGGCTCGAAGGTCTAAGAAACAAAGCTCATGAGGTGCGTTGGATAAGAAAATGCCAATTCTTCTTCAACCCTGTAAGTCCCTTTGCTCCCCCAACTATGTTTTACCAGTTAAGAATTTCACTGTTGTATACCACACTGTCCAAAGCAAAGCATTTTCGAGCGACCCCAAATGCACAGCTTCAAAACCCTCCAAATGTAAACCATTTTCCACTGTTGGGTCTCTTCAAAATCTGATGTTTTCTAAGAATTTCCCCATTTGGCGAGGCACCCATGTTGCCTTTTGCTCTGGAAATGAGGTTTTTGATGGTTTTTCGTTTACCCCGTTGCCCCAAAAGCCTGAAAGTAAAGCTACTAAAGAGAATGAAGAACTTGAATTGCTAAATAAGCCTTCCCCAGTGCCTATAAATAATGGGGTTGCCTCAGAATTAGAGAAGGAATCTGAAAAACCTGATAAAGACGAGGCTTTGGCGCCTTTTTTGAAGTTCTTCAAGGGGAGAGACTCTAGGGAAGAAGTGAAAGAAGAGGGAGTTGTATTAGAGGAAAAAAGTGATGTGGACGACAGAAATGAGGAAGCTAAGAAAGTCGGTATTGAGTACTACGAGCCTAAACCCGGTGATTTTGTGGTGGGGGTGGTAGTTTCAGGTAACGAGAATAAGCTTGACGTGAATGTAGGGGCGGATTTGTTGGGTACGATGTTGACAAAGGAGGTGCTGCCCCTGTATGACAAGGAGATGGAATACTTATTGTGTGATACCGATAAGGATGCCAACGGGTTCATGGTCCGGGGGAAGATGGGAATTGTGAAGAATGATGGCGCCTTAAGTGGGGGACCGGTGCCTGGAAGACCTGTTGTGGAAACTGGAACTGTTTTGTTCGCTGAGGTTCTTGGGAGAACACTTAGTGGTCGACCATTGCTTTCAACTAGACGGTTCTTCCGGCGGATTGCTTGGCATCGAGTGAGGCAGGTTTTTTTCTTGCTTTTTACTTTTCTGTTTAATTGATTTGGAGACTTTCACGCAGAATCTAGAGCCTGCACATGACTGTTTTTGGAAATTATTTTTTGGAAAATAGGTTGTATGTCAAAACGTTGTGGAAGCATTTTTGCGAAGATGTTCTTTTGATAAAAATAAATAGGAATACAATGTTAATAATCTGTGAAATAAAGTGAGATTTATTAAACAGTGAAACTATAATTTTCTTCTTCCTCGCAACAGTATTGCTACCTAGAGTGAGCTCTTATTAGTTTTATAGTCTTTCATAGATGCTATTTGACGATGGGAAACAAATCTTTTGTTTTCTACTGAGCAGATAAAACAACTCAATGAACCTATCGAGGTGAAAATAACAGAGTGGAATACCGGAGGTCTTCTTACGAGAATTGAGGTTTGTTTTTTTTGTTTTGTTTTTGTCTTTGTATGCCTGATTTGTGTGTATGTGCTCATGCATTTTGTCAATGGCTATCATCTGTTGATGTTTACTTTGCAGGGATTGCGAGCTTTTCTTCCAAAAGCCGAGTTATCGAATAGGGTGTACAACTTCACTGATTTGAAAGAAAATGTGAGTTGTCTTTAAAAGATTTCTTTTTTGTCATTCAGCAACTTATTAGGTAATGATTTGTGTTTCCTCTGTGCATGATGCCTTCAACCCCTCAATCAACAAGGCTATCATGCATAATTGGGAGAGGTTAAAAGAATTACTGGAACATTTTTGATGTGTCAAATGCATAAGATTCAGACAATATGCAGATTATGGTAAGTAAAAGTTCATATCAAGGAAGGTGTCATTTATTTGGATATTGTCACTGACCATTGAAGAACCAATTGAGGATCGACTTTATTACAGCCTCTTAGTATTGGGTGGGGCCCATTTGAGCTACTATTGGTGAGCCCGGTCAGAGTCAAAAGTAATTTTTTCTGTTCTTGCAGTCTTTTGAAGCTATATGCATATTTGGGTTTAGAGGTGTAGTCTAGGAATCTAGACAATTCCCATCTTAAGGTAAGGTATGACATTGAGGCAATTAAGGCAAGACTAATATGTAAAATCCCTGTCTTAGTCTTGTTCAAGTTCTTCATTTGAAAATATTAGCCCTTTGTGGCTAATTTGTTTATTCTGTGCTCTAATGCGGGAGCTAGGGTTCCTGTTGGGCACAGCGAATACTTTTACCACTACCAGTATGTGAAACTAAAATGGAAAAGTAAGAATTTCGATACTTGCATACTTGCTTATAACGTAAATAAACATCTCTAAACCAAAAGGAGTCATGAAAATGGGCTATCTGGTTAGCTCCCTGGCTACTATAGTTATTTTAAGCCCTAATGCAAGAGCTAGGGGTCCAGTTGGAAAGAGAAAAACATTACATATTGATGCATTGGCTTTACTGATATTCAGTTTGGAAGCTTCTTGGTTCACTATGCTCTGTTTGTCTATATATTCACTTCAGTTAAATGCAATCCTTATCTGCTTTTTAGAAATAATGGGTTTCTTGTTGTTGTAGGTTGGACGCCGGATACATGTGAAGATTTCTCGAATAGATGAGACTAAAAATGACTTAATATTGAGTGAGAGGGAAGCTTGGGTTAGTTTTTCTAATAGCATTTGGTGTGCTCCTGCTCTTTTGTTGCTTGCAAAAATCTGTTCTCTGTATTTCTCATTCAGCTTTCTCCGTTTGTTACTTTTCTAGAAGGCCTGCTAACTTTTTTACATAATTTTGCAGGAAATGTTATACCTTAGAGAGGGAACACTTTTAGAGGGGACTGTTAAAAAGATCTTCCCATATGGAGCTCAGATAAGGATAGGCGAAACTAACAGAAGGTATGGAACTACTTAAATTTGCTCTGGAATACTGGAAGTAAGTTAGATATGTCAATTTTCTTGATTTTTCCATTTGTGATAAAAAGAAAATTCTGTGGAGTGAGTTCAGATTAGAGCAGCAAGAAAAGGAGAACATAAATGCTACATCTGGAAAAAGAAAAAGAAATTTGAGATACAAAGATGCTGAAAACTTACAAGAATAGGTGGTTTTTATTAGGTCACCTTGCTGGGATGCTTCCCATGCACAAATACTTCTCTTTGAAAATTCACAGACATCATGTTGGTAGTGAAGAAAGTTGCTTATTCTGGAAATATTAGGAACACGGAGATGGTGTATCACAGACAATGCCTAGTTTGCCCTATTATCCACTTTTATTTCCCTCTGCATTAGTATGTAGAATTGGCGCACTATCATAAAATTTTATGTGTTTATCTGTTTATTGCTCGATAAAGAAAGTATGGCTTATAAGTGATACTATGATACGGAGAGAACTTGCAGTCTAAAGAAGAAGAAAATAGCAAAAAACATAAGCCAAAAATGTTTTAGTGCAGTTGGCATTTTTTGAGTTCATTTTTTTGCTTTCTGTTGGAACATGGAAACAGGACAAACTGTTGAATGACAGGACCTGACAAGTATAAGTTTTAAACCAAGAGGAAAGAAAGTACTCTTTTATGAGATGTCTGGTGGCCTGTCTTTGGTGGCCGAACTTTCATGCTCTATACTATTGTTGATACAAAGCTTCAACAGTAAGTGATGTATGACAATCCACAAAAGTGGAAATTAGGGGTGATCCAAATGGGTGGGCTAGTGCTTCAGCTTATAGGTTTATGGAGGGGAAACATACGATTAAGGTTTATTTTTCTAAAGGTTTCATGGGCTGAAATAGGAAGACAGTGTTGTGGGAATTTCTGAAAGTGGGGAACTTACAGGTATTTGGTTCCAATAAGAGTATATTTACAATGGCAGGTTAAGTTTTGTGGCCAAGGGTTTCTGGGTTCCAACAAGAGTAAATTTAGAATGGTGGCCTTCAGCTTTTGACAAAGGATAGGATTTTACAGATGAGGTCCATGTAAAGATGGTTTGGTGTTGGCTGTGCAGCAGTGCATTTTGAAATACAGGAGCGCAAAGTAGAAAGTTGTTATTGGGTTATTCTAGGAGTCTAAGTAGAAATATTTTAATGGTGTCTGACTACTAAAATAGTGCAACATTGGCACAGAATTATTTTTAATCACAGTTGTCATTGCCTCTACATATTTGCTTGAGTAGAAGCTAAAATAGCATGAAATGGAAACTCTTTACTTTGTCAAGGAAAAGACTTTCAATGACTAATCAAGATTGACACTAAACCTTAACCAGTAAAAATAAAGAAGATTCATTACCAAATACCTGTTAACTTGAAATTACACAAAATTTGTCTTCTTTTTATTTCTTGCATCTCTAGGGAACATTCGGTAGATATAATTTTAGCTTTAATCCCCTAATATGAATTTCACTTTCCTTCTAATTTAAGGATGTTTGAACCATATATGATTAATTATAACCAGGGAAAATGCTCTATTATTATATAGGACCTTTGGTGGGATCCATTAGTGGATCAACACAAGCTTTGCAAATTTTAATTAGCACCATATGAGTTAATGGGGCTTTAGTTCTCTTCTTTTCTTTCTGTCATTTGCTTTTATTCTCCATAGATGTAAAAATTTGCATTTTTGGTTTTACTTTGTTTATCAATGGTTGAGCATTGTCCTAAACTTTCTCAATGCTTCACAGTGGGTTGCTGCATGTCTCAAACATCACCCGCTCCCGAATTACTTCAGTCAGCGACTTACTTGCAGTTGATGAGAAGGTTAAAGTTCTGGTTGCGAAGTCAATGTTTCCTGACAAAATATCTCTGAGGTAATTGAGGATTTAGTTACTGGGTTTAAGCTTTTGTCCGTTTAATCTCATATTCCCTTTCCACAAGCTTAGTTACTTCTACTATATTGCCTCCTATTACTTGCACCGTGTCAGTTAGAAAGGTGCAAAAAGACAACATTCTTAATGTTTGGAAGTTTAAGCACATTAAAGAAGACCTGGCCTTCACAATTCATTGCATTCTAATGAACAAGTGACCGCCTTTACTGATTTGTTTTTTTTCACCTCTTTGAACCTTTTTCTTTTAGGAAATTTCAGTAACGCCTAATAGTGGCACTAAGTAGCTGTTAATGATAATTTTGCTTTTGTGGCTTGCAGTATTGCTGACCTTGAAAGTGAACCCGGCCTATTTATATCAAACAAAGAGGTATTTGTAATGTTGTTAAATCATTTTCTGGGAATTGAGATTTCATAGAGGTCTATATATTGCTTCTATCCAGTTTCCTAAATTGAAAAAATTACTTCATTTTGGCAGAAAGTATTTGCCGAGGCTGAAGTGATGGCAAAGAAGTACAGGGAAAAGCTACCTGCTGGTTTAGTCTCTCACAAGTTGGCGTACCTTCCAACCAATGCTTTACCTTTTGACAATGAAGCAAGTATGTATGCAAATTGGAAATGGTTCAAGTTTGAAAGTGAACATAAACCAGTGTGACCCTTAAAGTTACCCTGTGATGTGATCAATTTGTAAAAGAGTGAGGGCTCAGTCTTGCTATCCTCCCCCTGCCCCACAACGCCACACACCCCATTATGAAAAAAAGGAATCACTTTTTCTTCGGCTGTTATTCTCGTCGATTATAAACAAGAAATGAAGTTATTTGGCGTTGCAGTCAGATCACAAGCCATTTGAAAATCTACTTGATATGAACATATAATGTTGTGCTTGTCCACATGATGCCCCCATTTTTCTTATTGTTCTATACAAATGTGTAATAAGATATGTAAAATATTCTCTCAATTGTAGTTGCAAAACCTTTCGCTAGTGTTGTTTTTGTTTTACATATGGAAACGAACAGAACCATTTGCTTTTGATTCAGTTTTTTGCTTACCAATTTGATTAGCAATATATGGCAAGGATGCTTCTTGTGGTGTCAACAAACAATGGATGATTTACTTCAAGGCCGTTGCTTGACTTGAGTTAGGCTTCTGCCTACTGTTTGGTAGTCACAAAATCTAGTTTTGACCCTAAATAATTAGAAGCAGGCTAAGTTGATTTGAAGTTGGTTTCTGGTATTGGTTTTTGCTGTTAAGGGAAATTTCAGTCAAGTCCAAGGTTAGAAATTGTTGCATTTGTAGCTCAACGCAAAGGAGATTGCAAAGACACTAGTTTAGGGGCAAGGATCCTCTCAATCTCATTTGAAATGGATAGTATTCATTTCATAATTAGGGCATCTAATGAATATTATTCACTTAATGTGGGCATTTCACTCACCATTTGCAAATACACAAAAAGGCCGTAGAAAATAGGGCTGAGCAAATTATCGACTTTCGACCGACACCGACTAGATGGTGGATGGTAGGTAGCATGATTTTTTTTATTCCGAATTTTTCGGTTCGGTAGATGGAAGAGGTTTTTTAACTGAACTAACTTTATTGACCGACTTTCGACCGACTTTACCGACAAATTTGCCACTTTTCCACATACCGACACCGACTTCACCAACTTTTGACTGACACGACTTTACCAACTGTCATTTGGTTCGAAATGCAAAATAAAATAAAATTTGGCGGAATGAGTCAGTTAATTAACCGATTTTACCGACTTTGTCAATTTGAAATGCAGAAGTTAAAATTTTCTATCGAAACCGACTTTACCGACCGACGCTCAGCCCTCATAGAAAATAAGATGGCTTTGGTTATCATCAATCTCCTTGCAGACAGGAAAATTCTTTTAACATTTCAGGAGCAATTATTTCTTCTCACAAGAACGATGGATGTTATTATAAATTTCATTTGTAGAACTCAATCATAGGCGAGAGAGACAAGAGAATAATTTACTAAACTTGTGGATATGGATGACTCAGAAGTCAGAAGCCTTGGAAAAATCTTGTATCCTCTTGACTCAGAAGCAGGATTCCAGTAAGATTCCTTCTAGTTTGGACTCTCTTCTGCTCATCTGTAAATTTAATAATGGCCTGCGGCGCTTCTCCAAGGGGCAAGTGGCACCTCTCTTTTTGTCATCTTCATGTTTTCTTACGTTATTGCTTGAAACCTGTTTTTTAATTTGTTTTAAAATGATAGAGAATCCAAGTCAGGTTGGCATCTAGTAAACAAAATAGGGTTTGGGGCTCCATGAACATCATTGCTACCCTAAAAGTCCAGTCTATGTGGTGGAAAAACCATTACCTCCCTACAAGGGATGGTAATAGTATTTATAGGTTCTGCTTGGTAGGTTAGGACTTTTAGGAGGGTAAATTTTCATGCAGTAATTTGATTTTTAATTACTTATTCATTGAACTGGGAAAGAAAAGAACCCTAAACTCTGAAGTTAGTTTATGTAGCTATATTTGTTAACGATTTTGTTTTATGTTCTTAATTTTAAGACATTAAGAAACGATCCAAAATAAAAAATATAAAATCTGTTTTCACTTTTATGTCACATCATAATATGGATTTCAAATAACAAATAAAAAAACAATCAAAACACATTAACAAACATATTAACTCTAAGTCTTGTGCTTGTAATCGTTTTTTTCATTATTCTTTCCGAGTTTCCGTTGTCGGTAGAAGTTAGGCATTAATGATTCAATGGAAATATAAGCTTCAGGAATCACATTAGAGACTTTATCACTTGGATAAGATAAAGTCTTCATTGCGAGTTTTGTTACCTATTACAACTGTTCTGTTTGTTAATGCTTTTTAGATGATATTTTTATTTCCTGCCCTTAAAAAATGTTATGACCTAACATTATCACAAGATTGCGTAGAAAGTCAAGAATAATTCTTGCTCCCTATCTAGTGCAGATGTATGTCCATGTTCTCAGGCTTAAGTTCAGCTGGGAGGTCCCTCGTATGTTATGGCATGCCAAGTGTCTGAATACTTTATTCATTCTTTTAATGTAACATTATCATATATATGAAATACACCCAGTTGCTTCAAAGTTGACTCAATTCAACCCTAAGAAAATTCCTAATTAATTAAAGCCTGACCCATATGACATATATATGTATTTTGGGTGTTTGGTTATTTATTATTCTAAATAAATAAATTGTTTATGAAAATTTAGTCGGAATTAGATTTTATTCTATGATGAGATGAAAGGAATAATATGGTACTATTTTAATTGAGGGTTCTTAGCCTAGTATATAAATAAAGGGCAAAAAAAAAAAAAAAAACTCCACTACAACTGTCATATACATGGATGACGTGTCAGTAAAATTAGATTAGTAGTTTGTTTTTTTACAAGTTCTTATTTAAGAGCTGATTTTATATTGTCATTATCGACCCACCCTAAATAGTAAATAGCATTATACCTAAGTTTGAACAAATTAATATGGTGGGAAATACGTGACTGACCGGCTCTTTCTCATTTTTTTTTTTAAATAAAAACATTAATAAACAACTTAAAACATAAAATACTTAAGATTGTTTTCACATTTATGTCTTTATTTTATGTCAATTTATTTTTTTCAAATTAAAAATAAAAATCACTTTCCAAAAAGCATTAACAAATATATTATTTTTTATGCGAACTTTGATATAATTATATTTTAACGTCATCATCATTAAAAATAAAAAATCCTCATGAATGAATGCTGCTTAACACGAGAGAGAGAGAGAGAGAGAGGGGAATCCTTAAAGATCGAGTAGGTGAGATTAAAGCCACAAAACCTGATATAATCAGATATAATAATCCTCTTCCCCAGACAATTAGCGGCACAATAACGTAAACTTCTGTCCCCTTATAGCAGCTGGACCTCTCTACCTATCGTTATCACTTACTCAATTCCATTTCTTTTTTATATTTATTGAATTCCATTTTTTGAATCTTACTTAATATATATATATATATATATACCCTAAAAGTACTCCTTATTCATACTTTGCTCCCCACATTTCCATGAAAACTACTCCAGACTCGAACCGGCTTAAATTCATCAAACCCACCACACTAATCAACTACTTTTTTGTATATTATAATTATCTTAACAATAATAGCAAACATTATGGGAGGAAGTTATGTTTCTAGTTAATAATATATTTAAGAAAATATGTTTATTTTTTTA
>CM017327.1:32902295-32956028 GCA_006937295.1 Carpinus fangiana | reverse complement strand
ATACTTCATGCAATTAGATTTAAATCGTACTTTTATTTAAAATTGTAATTCGAAACACACTCTTAACTTCAAGAGGAGGTGTCCAATCATGTCAACATCTTTTATGTATTTATTATATTCTTAGTAGTCAGTACTATTTACACTTTGTGGATGAATTCAAAGGTGGTCTTTGTTTCCCGGGAAAACCATTTTTTGTGGTCAGAAAATTCAACACATCATTAAATGAGTAATGAATGAAGCCCATGGCAATCAGTTGGGCCTTCAATGGGTATCCGAGCCCAATTATTAACTGTTTTGACTTGAAGCGACCAAGCAAAGCAAAAGTACAACACCTAGGAACACCAACCCACCAAAAAAAAAAAAAACACCCAAAGTACATTAACTAGGGTTTTGCTCATGTTAGTATGTTTGAGCACTCATGATAATTGGGACACTTCTTTAGGTTAACAAAATGGGTTTCCTAATATGCCCATGAAACCCACCTGATAAGTGTGTTTCCCAAGGGGCATAACTGCCTTTTCATACCAAAGTAGCCTAATTTGATCAAAACCCTAAGCTTTTGTGTGACATTAATGAGAGAGGTGTCTTGTGCGGCTGAATTGTTAGGATACAGTCAAAACCTAAAACACCTATAAAAAAAAAACCCTAATCGTTACTTGTGCCCTAAATTATTCAAAAAAAAATCAAAACCCTCTCAATCTCTCTCTCATGTGACCCTACCCTGTACATTTTCTTTTGCCCCGTTCCCAAAACAAACCCACCTCCCCTTCCTCGGTAAGGAAGTCACCTACCTCACTAAACTTCACCTCACCACAGTTACCACACTGTAAAATGGATAGAAACTATCATTAATTTCGCTTGAATATAAGAGAGTTTTTACTCGAGTCATCTGTTCGAAGAAGTGTATGATAGTCTGTTTAAATTTAGACCTTAAATTCATATTTTTATAAAAATTTCTTTCAACGTAATTTTTTTTGATATATTGATTTTATGAAGCATAATTTTTAGCCGATTAAACTATTATTTAGAGACTATAAAAAAAAATTCTTTTAACTAATTAAGAGAAAAAGTTGATGTAAAAATAGATTTTGTTACCAATATAAAACGCCAAATTTGGCATTACGACAAGATGCTCCAATTAAAACTTCCCTCTATACGCACGCCACCCTTAGACCCTAATCCTTTATAATAAGGCCAAGGCCACGTTTGAGGGCGCATAGTTTATGCATGAAAAAAGACATTGAAATTGGTTTGTTTTAATTTACTCCAACCCTTTAACCTTTCACAATCTCCCAAGCTGCCTCACTCCTCCTACATACAGTCTTCCTCTTCCCAAGGCACTCTCACTGTACCACCACCATCCGCCATGGACATGGAGCTCTGAATCATTTGCTACTGTCCGACCCGTTTTCCGGAATATCTGACCCACATTGCTTGGAATTACCACCTCTGCATGTAAATTTGTGTCATTTCCTTACAGCTCTGCTGGAGTTTTAAAACATGGTTGGGTAAATGTGTTCACGTGTCAGCCATGCTGGAAAGTTCTATCCAGTTAGATTAACCCTGGCCGTTGGATTACCTCAGTTGTATGATAAATAAGAAAAAATGCAATTTGAAAAAGAAATTGCGGGTGCCCGGACCATTGCACCAATATCAAACGTCGGCATATAAATTGACTTCAAAATCTCCTTATAAGAGTCCCTGTAACTCAAGGCTCAAGCCACCACAAAAACCACCACCACTACCCCCGCCGCCATCCCTGAAATCATTGAAGCATATCATGCCGGCCGTTGGACTTGAAGCTTGTCAGCGGCGGCTGTGGCGACTCCACTAGGAATGGTGGGCATTTTTTTTTCCGGTAAGAAAGACAGCACTCCCCAACCGTTTTACTTTGACTGTATTCAGCACTATGTTTCACCGGAAAGATGCATGAGAAAGACACAATCTTTTTTGTTCACATGCATGGATTCAGCAAACTTAGTGTGAAATACAAGCTTCCTCAAATCACTAAGTTCCTTCACATGGTTGTTGTCTCCTAAGAGTGGACTTTTGCCATCACTGTCGTCTGAGCTATTACTCCAACAACCCCATATCTGAACTTTCATATATCTCCAAGCCATTTTTCATGGCGCCCCAAATGAAGAAGACCAACCATTTTGTTACATTTTCCTTTTTCTTCTGCTTCTTCTACCTAACCATGACCAAAACATTACTGGTTTCCTCTCTCTCAGCTGATGGAAATGCCCTCCTCTCCCTTCTCTCTGCTGCTGACCCTTCTGCCAAAGCATCCTCCTCTGTTCTTTCTTCATGGAACCCATCAAGCCCAACACCATGTTCGTGGCAAGGCATCACATGCTCTCCACAAGACAGAGTCATCTCTCTGTCTCTTCCCAACACATTCCTCAATCTTTCCTCTCTGCCCCCACAGCTCTCCTCCCTCTCATCTCTACAACTCCTCAACCTCTCCTCCACCAATGTCTCTGGCGCCATACCCCCTTCCTTTGGCCAACTCACTCATCTTCACCTCCTTGACCTCTCCTCCAATTCCCTCTCAGGTTCCATTCCTCCAGAACTCGGCAATCTCTCTTCCCTCCAATTCCTTTACTTGAACTCCAACAGATTATCTGGTAGAATACCTCAACATCTTGCTAACCTCACCTCACTACAAGTTCTTTGCCTCCAAGACAATCTTGTCAATGGGTCAATTCCATCACAACTAGGCTCTTTGGTCGCCCTCCAACAGTTTCGAGTAGGGGGGAATCCATATCTAACCGGAGACATTCCTGCACAATTAGGACTACTCACCAATCTCACTACATTTGGTGTGGCGGCGACCGGCCTTTCCGGTGTGATACCGGCTACATTTGGGAACTTGATCAATCTCCAAACGTTGGCACTTTACGACACTGATGTGTCTGGTTCTATACCGCCTGAACTTGGACTCTGTTCTGAGCTGAGGAACTTGTATTTGCACATGAACAAGCTTACAGGTTCAATCCCTCCTCAAATGGGAAAGTTGCAAAAGCTCACAAGCTTGCTTCTTTGGGACAATTCACTGTCTGGAGCAATCCCAGCTGAGCTTTCTGATTGTTCATCGCTTGTGGTTCTTGATGCCTCTGCCAATGGTCTTTCTGGAGAAATCTCGGGTGACTTGGGGAAGCTGCTGGTTCTTGAACAGCTTCATCTGTCAGACAATGTGCTGACGGGATCAATACCATGGCAGTTGGGCAATTGCACAAGCCTCACTGCTATTCAGCTTGACAAGAATCAGTTATCAGGTACCATTCCATGGCAGGTTGGTAAATTGAAATTCTTACAGAGTTTTTTCTTGTGGGGAAATTCTGTGTCTGGAACCATACCAGCTTCGTTTGGGAACTGCACAGAACTGTATGCGCTTGACCTTTCGAGAAACAAGCTTACAGGGTCTATACCAGAAGAGATTTTCAGTTTGAAGAAGCTGAGCAAGCTTCTTCTTCTGGGGAACTCATTATCAGGAGGGTTGCCTCGAAGTGTTGCGAACTGTCAGTCTTTGGTGAGATTGAGGCTTGGGGAGAACCAGCTTTCAGGTCAGATTCCGAAGGAGATTGGTCAGCTGCAGAATCTTGTGTTTCTTGACTTGTACATGAACCATTTCTCTGGTGGACTTCCATTTGAGCTTGCCAACATCACGATTCTTGAGCTGTTGGATGTGCACAACAACTACATTACTGGGGAAATCCCGTCTCAGCTTGGTGAGCTTGTGAATTTAGAACAACTTGATCTCAGCAGAAACAGCTTCACGGGTGAAATTCCTTGGAGCTTTGGGAACTTCAGTTACTTGAACAAGCTCATTATCAACAATAATCTACTGACAGGTTCAATCCCGAAATCCATCAGGAATTTGCAGAAACTAACTCTACTTGATTTGAGCTACAACAGCCTCTCAGGTGCAATTCCACCTGAAATCGGTTATGTGAAAAGCTTGACTATCAGTTTGGATTTGAGCTTCAATGCGTTTACAGGGAAAATCCCTGAGACAATGGCCAGTTTGACACAGTTACAATCACTCGATCTTTCCCATAATACCTTTTATGGGACTATAAAAGTTTTGGGTTCCTTAACTAGTCTAACCTCCCTTAACATTTCTTACAACAATTTCTCAGGTCCAATTCCAGTGTCACCATTCTTCAGAACTCTGTCTTCGAATTCATACCTTCAGAACCTGAATCTTTGCGAGTCCGTTGACGGGTCTACGTGTTCTTCAAGTTCAATTCGGAGAAATGGATTAAACCCTACCAAAACTGTAGCTTTGATTTCAGTTATTCTTGCTTCTCTAACCATTCTAGTTCTTGCATCATGGATTGTACTAATGCGTAATCACAAGTATGCGGTGGAGAAATCTTCAGGAGCGTCGCCAACTTCATCAGGGGCTGAAGATTTCTCTTATCCATGGACTTTCATCCCATTTCAAAAGCTCAACTTCAGCATTGACAACATCCTGGATTGCTTGAAAGATGAAAACGTTATTGGGAAAGGCTGGTCTGGGGTTGTTTATCAGGCAGAAATGCCCAATGGAGAGTTGATTGCAGTGAAAAAGCTTTGGAAAACAAAACGAGATGAAGAACCAGTGGACTCTTTTGCAGCAGAGATTCAAATTCTTGGACACATTCGGCATAGGAACATTGTGAAGTTGCTTGGTTACTGTTCCAATAGAAGTGTCAAGCTACTTCTCTACAACTACATTTCAAACGGTAACCTGCAACAGCTGTTGCTGGGGAATAGGAACTTGGATTGGGAAACAAGGTACAAGATTGCAGTTGGGTCAGCTCAGGGTCTTGCTTATCTTCATCATGATTGTGTGCCACCAATTCTTCACAGAGATGTTAAGTGCAATAACATTCTTTTAGATTCCAAGTTTGAGGCTTATCTGGCAGATTTTGGTCTTGCAAAGCTGATGTCTCCAAACTATACCCATGCTATGTCAAGAGTAGCTGGATCTTATGGTTATATTGCCCCAGGCAAGTATTCTTGATCTTCACTCCCCTCTTACTTGCATCTATAGTGCTTTCCTTATACCATGATCTGAAAACCTATCAGCATAAGTAGCAGTTTAGCAAATTCTTTGTTTCTTTAGATCTCAAGGGTCATATGTTTCCAACACCATGAGATATCTTATGTTTTGTTCCAGAATTAAGCTTTTTGGCTGTAGTTTGAAAAGAAGAAAGACATCATTGTTAAGATTCATGTTTTATTGCCTGAATTGTCAATGTCATCTCTAATAAGATTTGATTAATGTTCAATGCAGAATATGGATACACCATGAACATAACGGAGAAGAGCGATGTCTACAGCTATGGGGTGGTTCTGCTGGAAATTTTAAGCGGGCGTAGCGCGATTCAGCCCCAAGTGGGTGATGGGCTCCATATTGTTGAGTGGGTGAAAAAGAAGATGGGAAGCTTTGAGCCGGCGGTATCAATACTAGATGCAAAGCTCCAAGGCTTACCTGATCAAATTGTGCAAGAGATGCTTCAAACACTTGGAATTGCTATGTTTTGTGTGAACTCGTCACCAGTAGAACGGCCAACCATGAAGGAAGTGGTGGCACTATTGATGGAAGTGAAGAGCTCACCTGAAGAATGGGGGAAGACTTCTCAACCTCTAATAAAGCAGTCCTCAAATCAAAGTTGATTTTTTTTTTCTTCAATTTCCCTTTTTGTTTTTCTTTTCCTTCCAAGGGTATCAATGATTGAATTTCTTTCCTATCCCAAGATAAGATAAGAAGAAATGCGTGTTGTTATTGTGGGAAATGAGGAGGAAGTTTAGGGTAGTAGCACTATTGAGTTTGCATGGTGGTCTTGGGCATGTACAGTTCTAAAAACATGAATGTGGTTGATTTTGCTTCATTTCACTCATGCTCTACCCTTCTTAGTTCTTTTAAACTCTTATCAACATGGTCTCTTGTGTGTATTTTTCTAGGCATTAGGGGTGTGCATTGGAGGTGTTGGAGTTAGAATCCATAATTCCTCATTTTGCCTCCACCCAGCTGTAGGAGAGTCGGAAAACCTCTTTACTTTAGCTCCGACGGAGGTTATTTACATCTCACCCCGCCCTGCCTCCTAAATGTCAGAGGGGGGAGTCAGGCGGATGAGTGGAGATGGCCGAAGACAGAGATCTTAGATTTTTGTCTTCATTGGAAGAAAGACACTTTATGGTGTGATTGTGGGAAGAGAGACAAGAGAATGAAGATGTCTTCGTCTTTGTAGTGGGTGTGTATTGCAAAGAGAGACAAGGGAGAGTGGATAGTTTGAAAACAAAATATCAATGAAGAGATTCATATGTGGAGATCAGAGGAAAAGACAAACGGTGCAAACAAGGGATGAAGTGATTTAGGGTTTGTAGCAGGAAAAAAGAAAAAGAAAAGAAAGAAATTTACAGGGTTTAAAATTATATTGTTCTTTTTTGTAAAAATAACATATCGTTAATCGTAAAACAACGTCGTTTTATTAGTAATATTATTTAAAAAAATATAGTCGAGTGGGTCGAAATGTTGTCAAAAACCAAATGGGAACTCCAGCCCCACCTCCGCCTGCCATTGTAAGCTGAGCATGCAGGTCAAAACCGTCTCGGCGGCAAGTCAGCGGTCGAAGGCCAAAAAACTACACACCCCTACTTGGCATTTCTCTATGCCTATCTCATGTTACTTCAATTGCTGAATATTTGGCTGAATTTTAGTGAATTTCTCATTTGTTTCAATCAATGCTTCTAAGGTTCTTGGAAACTCAGCCCAGATTTGGCTAATAATAAGAATACTTATTTTTCTAATGCAGATATCTGAAAATAAATATTTTTTCCCAAATTTAGAGAAAAGCCAATTTCTACCTGAGTTCATCTTCAATAATTCAACTAAACCATGCATACTATATAGTTTATGTAGGCCCTGTGCTGCAGGTGAAAAAGAGACAGTCAGAAATGAGGCCATGCTTCCCTTCCCCCTCCCCCACGTGCCTTGCCCAGACATTAGATTTGTCTCCCATGTCCCAAAATTCTCTCACCAGGACCATCCCATTTCCCTCTTAATTTTTCTCAAGTGTTGGTCAAAAAGAAGAGAAACTAAGATGTACTCAGAGCTTCACCAGGCTAAAATCATATTCTAATACAAAGTTAATCATTGCCACATTGGAAAGATGGTGGGCACTTCAACACATCGCCCACAGACATTGCAAGATCTATTGCAACACATCTCTCTTTTTGTTTCCTTGATATCATGGCACAAAAGATAAAGGCAAGGCCAGAAAACATTCATCTTGTTTTGGAACCTCCTCAAGGGGATGCCCTAGACAGCTAGCCCACTTTCACTATAAAGAAACCTTGTCCGGTTCTCTGCAAAGTGGTCTTTGGTTGTGTCTCTTTTGGTGTTCTTATAAAGTATTAGAATGCAAAATTAAACCCAGTGTTCTTCATGATTGGTCAAAATGCCAAAAAGAAACAGATTAAAAACAGATCAAAAGACAATCATTCCTTAAAAAAAATTCTCAACTTCCAATGTTCTTCTCATAGGCTCTCCTTTCCCAAGAACAAGAAATCTAGCTTTTTACCCGTGCAGGACATGGAAATAGAATTTAGAAAATAGTAATCTTTATAGAGTTTATTTAATTCATTAACCAATGGTTTTTACTGGAAACCAATACATACACTATTCAAAAAAGGCACATTTTATTATTGGGGCCTAAATATTAAGTTATTGCTAATAAAAAAAAAAGAGATTTTTTTTTTTTCCTTCCTCTTCGAGCTAAAATAATGTATTAGAGAATATTTAACAAAAATCATTAAATATCTCATTTCCGATTACAAAGTGTTAAAATATTAATTAAATGATTAAGTTCACACTCGATTTAGCATGGTATCAAAAGAAATGTTATGAGATAAGTAGTGATTTAATATGGTATTAAAAGAGAAATGTTATGAATTTGAACACTGGTTCTACAATTTACCACTTATTTCATTAAATATTACATATGTTTGATCTCATTTGTTGAGAAAAAAAATTAAGTTTACATATAAAAAAAATGTTTAAATATTAATTAAATAATTAAGTTCCCTAGAAGCAGGATACTAGTCAAAACAATAAGAACTTTCCTTACCCCAAAATGTAAACATCATTATGACAAGTAATACAGCTAAAATGATAACCTAGCTTACAATAGAATGAGACTTGGGAGCTTATTTCTCTACCCTCTAGGAAGCACACATTTGTTACAATTGGGTATATACCATAAAATATCACTCTCTTGGTTATGTTGATCACCTCAAGGCTTGACCAGTTGCTAAGGGCTGCACTCGGACCTATGGCGTTGAGAATATGATGAGACCTTTTCTCATGTGGCAAAAATCCCTTATGTTTGCTTCTTGGTTTTTCTTGCTATCAATCTTGATTGGCCTTTGTTAGTGTTTTGGCACATTCGGTGGTTTGTGTGTAATCAGATGAAAATGAGTAGCCTGTCCAAACAACTAGAAGCAGTGTAAGAACAGCTTTTCCAGAGGGTTCACTTTGAAGACCTGTCTGAACAGCCAGAAGCCATGTCTGGACAACATTTGCAGAAAGTTTACTTTGAAAACCTATCTGGACAACCAAAAGCCATGTCTGAACAACATTTCTAGAGAGTTTATTCTACTTGGCATGTTCAGACACTGGGCTTGTCATGTCCAGACATTGAGGGTTTATGCATATGTAACCCTAGCTGTGTCCAAACACGTACTTAATCCTGTTTGAACATAGCTGTTTTATTGTTGTGCAAATTTATATTTGTACCATCTGTATGCATATTGGAAAGTATGTATTCAGAGAGTGAATACTATGAGCTAAGAGAGAGTGATAGAAATATGGAACTGGAGCGTCTGTACTTCTCTTAGAGTAAAGGTGAGAAATCTCATCTAAGGTTTTATGATCAACACTTGAAGCCAATCGGAGTTTTGGTGAAGGTGATCACATAGAAGAAACCCCTAGAGGTTCTGGAAGAACTACTGCAGTAGCAGACAAGTGGGTCGCTTATCTAGTATACTAGATTGTCGTTTACAACAAGTTTGTAAGTATTGACATCGTGTAATTTCTTCTTATTCTATTGTGAATGATTTCTTGAGTTTGGCAACTCTGAATAGGTTTTACTTTTAGAGAGTTCTCTAAAAAGTTTTTGCTTCGTAACCAAATATTTGTGTCTCTTTATTTACAGCTTTTTATAGACTTAGTACTGTTGCATGCTTAAAATTTTTAATTTCGATTATTATTGGTAAACACCAATTCAACCCCCTTCTAGGTGTAGTTTGGAGCCTATTAGGTTTTTCCGCCTCTTTATCAATTATATGTGAAAATATTGTCTTTCTTCATGGTGATCTACTTGCGGAGATTTATATGAAGTAACTACTTGGATTTGTTTCTTAGGAGAAGCATCAGGGCAGTGTTTGACAATTGAAGAAGACTTTGTATGGTCTCAAGCAATTACCGAGAGCATGGTTTGGAAAATTCTCTAAAGTAGTAATGGATTTTGATCTCCATCGGTGCCAGACAGGTCGCTCGGTCTTTCACTTACCTACTGCATCATTCCCCAAAAATCTAGAACGACAGACTCTAAAATTGAAACAATACAACCAGAGCAACTAAAAATTCATCGATACATTGTCAAAAGTCCACATATCATTGGTATCCAAATACCATAAAAAAACCAAAACTAAAGTAAATAATAACAAGAACTCCAAAGGGTAAAAAGCCACAATAACAATTCCAGCAAATTCAAAATACCAAGCCAAACGAAAGGTCTTCAAGAACAATCATTTAAGTAGACATAAACATGTCCATTACTCCATAAACTAAATATTGACACCTTAGCAAATTTTCCTCTTGATCCAGAGTTTAGTAGAATGGAAGGTTCAACACGTACGTCAGAAGAACTGCTAATGTAAGAGCCCATATCTTGCTAAAATGGCGCAGTCTTGCGAAGAGGATCACCTCTGGCAGGATTTGTTCCCCTCTATTTAAATGGATGTTTGTAGCTTTCGAGCTTGTTTTCTCCAGGTTTTTATATCATAAGCCCATTTCAAAATAATAATAATAATAAAAAAAAAATAAAAAAAATTATCTGCCATATTATCTGAAAAATGTTAATAAGATTTAATGAGTCCTATCAATAATAGAATTGGTTAATCTAGGTGTGAGATCGAGCAATATATGCTTACCCCTTATTTCATAAGATTTAAAAACAATTTAGTAAATAACTTTAAATTATGATATCCAAATACATAAAACTCACCCTAGCTAGATTTTGGCATTCTATATGGTCCTTTTGAATCAGACCGATAAATAATTGTCCTTTGAATTAGGACATTGGTCTTCGAATTAGACCAATAAAAATAGTGCTCTTGGAATTAAAGCATTGGCCTTCGAAGTAGACCTAATATCACTCGCACTTATCTTGGGGTGTTTCAAACATAATGCAAGCTGGTGATATTCAAAATATTGTACTCAACATGTCAATACTAAAATTTACAACATCAAGCACAAGTTAACAAGATAATTTTTCAGTTTACCTCAAATCATGGTAAAATCTATATTCTTAAAGGACTGTGATTTTTGTTCCGACGGCATGAGGGAACAGTTCCCTCATGCTGTAATATAATATATTATTATATTATATAATTATAATTATAATAATATATTATATTACGGCGTGAGGGAACTGTTCCCTAGCTCACGCCGTTGGGACAAAACTCATAAGCCATTCTTAAATAAATTCTCATATATACGGTACGTACAACATATTTTCACCTCAACACCAAAATATAGATTGTCACACCATATGTTTAACATATTCAAAAAAGTCATAAAAAACACATAATATAGAAATAATACATTAAATTCCAGAAAGTACTGTTAATTCTTTGTAAAACATCAAATTCAAGTACTTGAAAAATAACCCAAATTAAACATTAATTCTACTCAACTCATGCGCAAACACCAATAACCGAGGGTTTCTTCGTACACCTATCCCAAGTATGCAAATTAAACAGTCAAACATTAGCACCTAAGCAGATCACAAAACAAATTTTTTCCTTAAAGATTCTAACTGCTCGGTCCTATTCAGGAATGGTATCAATGTATTTACTATTTAGGCAGTAAAAATGACGAGTTTATTTTAGTACACTTATGATAGAAGCTAGAGGAATAGATGACATACGACAAGTGAATAAGAAAGAGCATCCAAAGAAACAAAAGCAGAAGCCCTCAAAGTAGAGGAGAGGTCATTCTATGATTCTTTTGCCCTTGTCTTTAGGCCTGGGATCATGAGAGCACTGGTAGAGCTGGGATCAGTTGCCTTGTCCTCCTGGGTTTGGCTTAACCGTGTTATTGTTTCCTTAAACTCTGTCTCGTCGTTTTGGTACAAAAGACGAAACCCACACTTGTGCACGGTCAAGCCTAGTAAATCAGTGCCAATTGAAGCCTCAATGAAATGGCTCTGATTCAACCAGTTTGGAAACGACTCACGTGGTATATAAGACAACCAAATGAATCCGCTTGGCTGTAACAACATGAGATCTTCTTTAGTGAGACGATACATATGGTCCATGGACATGTCTCAGACCACAAATATCGGTTTCCAATAGACACGTGATAAAATTGGACGGAGCTGGTAAATCCCGAATGTCAACAATTGTGGTTCCATGCTCCTTGACTGAGGAAGAAACACAAAGAGCAAGTCCCAACCAAGTGCTATCATCGTACAAATTTGGAGGAAGAGGAATTGTCACTGGGAGGTCATCACTCTGATGTTTGAACCACTCCAAAATTTCATTTGGAGGAAAACTAGAGCTGTAGAGAAAGGATGGATCAAACTCCTGTAAAATAGAAATATTGTGTATGATGAGTGACTAGCTAGAGTGAAACAAAGGGAGAGGAAATAATACTTTTGTGGTAAATCAAATACTAACATATATATATATATAGAGAGAGAGAGAGAAATGCTAGAGATCCCGAAGCTTTTCCCGAATCTTGCTTCCGGACTGACGTGGAAACAGACGTGGCTCAGCCACGTTGGTCTTGGAGGAAAAAATAATAATTTTGACTGTGAGCTCATCCTTTTTACCGACAAAATGACATGCGTCTCTCTCTCTCTCCATTTTCACCTTTCGGAAAACCAGACCACTGTTCCCGTTCTTCATCGCCGGCGAGGACCATATGTTTCATTGCTGAGCCAAGACAGTGGCTGGCACCACTAATGGATCAAACTCCTGAAACATAGAAAAAAGATATAGCTTCCAATCACAGAGAGAGAGAGAGAGAGATGTGGATCATCAGAATTCTTACCAGCGGGTCCGTTTGGTAGAATGGCTTGGGAGTTGTGAGTCCTCCGAGTCTTCCAATATAGAGTCGTACAATTGTATGAGTAAACTCATCGAAATTATGCCGGTATACCAGCTGGACCCCACACTTGACCGCTGAAGACACGTCTGGAGTATCATTTAGAAACGAGAATTTAGCCCAACTCATTTGATTCCAATAATCTGACTCCATCCAATTCCCACTTGGTGTGAATGACATCCACAGCAATGCACGTTGGTATAACGAAATTAATACCTCGTCTTCACTGATGCTATAGGATATCGGCTTCATACGACCAATGTCGGTTTGCAATTCACAAATGACGCGATGAGGAACTCCTGAATCAAAGTCCCTGCGAACGGCAGTAGGATGCTTGTGAAATGGGAAAACAGCACACATTGCAAATCCCATCCATTTACTATCATTGAACAAATTTTGTGGTATGTCAATTCTCACCGAGTTCCCGGCCTTATTCTGACTGCTGAACCACTCTGGGATTTCACTTTCCGGAAAGCACTGATTATAAAAACTGCAGTGGTTGCAGGGGTCCTGGAAACACGTACATGTAGAACAAATGTTTGAACGTACGTTTAGCTTGAAAAACTTTTTTGCTTCTCACATTCTCGTTTTATATATATATATATATATATATCCGAGTTCATTTATCGTTAAACGAAAAATAAAAACAAGTTGAATAATTGTTTTCCGTAGTTGCTGAGTGATTTTTTAGTGGAAGTAATTGAAGAATGAGTGCAATGGACCATCCATATGTACATGCATGCATGAGAAGGTGAAGCCACTTTAAGATGGTAAGGACTAAAGATGATTCTACATGAGCTACTCAATAATAGATAAATGCTTTGAAATAATGGGATCTTTTTATTTTCGAAAGGCAATGCAAAATGCTCAAATCAGGTGTACAAAAAGTATAAAAGATAAAATATCGATCCAACTGAAAATCAGGAAAAAAGCACATTAATTAGTAACGTCTAAAGTAGCTGTCTAGGTAAAGAGTACTGAGGAAAAATACTTTTGTTTCACTCACTCTTCAAAAATTTTAGGATTAAATACTAAATTGCCCCATAGGGCCGGGTTTCAACCTTTTATTTTTTGTCTTCTACGGTTTCATTTGAATCACATAAGGTATATGTAATTTTTATAAAGACCAAGATGATATCTTTGTTAAAAATTCGTCCACAACTTAATAGAACACCACGTCAACATTACTAAGATGTTGCCACGTGTCATTTAATTATTATTATTTTTTAAAAATCTTTCTTAAAAAATTATATATATATTTTAAAAAATTGACTTGGCCATTTTGGGGGTGGCTGACCACCCCCCAAGGAGCCCAGGTGGTGGCTGAATTGAAACCACCCCCAAGAGTTTGAAATTTACTAAATTTCTTAGAAACCAAACATATAACAAACTTGAATTTTTGGAGCACATTTTCTTCAATTTAGAATCAGCCAAATGGTATTGTTTCTGTTCAGCTTGAACCACATCAGAAACCGCTGAACTTTTGCCCACTTGAGCCTCGCGAATAGGCCAACCCATGGAGGCGGCAAAGAAGTCCCCCCCACCTTTTTTTTTTTGAAGATTTCCGCCCTTCTTTTCTTAAGTTTCAATCCTAAATTTTCTCGAACAACAAAGTTTTCAAACCCAAAATTTTATAGTTACATAATATTTCTATCATTAATCAATATATATAATAGCTTAATGTGCCTATAATATTTAATTAAATTAGAGTGAATTGATGGAGTCGGGGACTTTTACTTTAATATCATGATAAATCAACACTTGTCCAATAAATTTAAACTTATAGAAAGAGATAAATTTAATAACTTAATTGGAAATGTTTGGTGCTCTTCTAATGTTCTGCTTGTGTACTTTTAGTCCTAGGTTAGTAGATATTATTTTATAAAAAAAAAAAAGACAATTGCTCTTATTTCACTCACTTGATTTTTATAAAATAATATACACTTAGGATTCGGACACAAGAAGAAACACTAGGAGAGTATTTAGCATTTTCCTTAATTTAATTTATACGAGCTTATAACCCGCGCAATACGCGGGATTTTTAAGGTTATATTATAATTGTACTTTTTATAAGTATTATAAAATTTACTTTTCATAATTGTAAAAGGAAAACTTGAATTTTGCTTAATCAAAACATTAATATAAAATTAGAAAGAACTTCTAATATTGTTGGTGTAATACTTATTAGATTTCAATATAAATAAAACTCAAAATTATGAACATTCGAAAAAGTATTTTGGTTATAGAAAAAAATATCACATGAGATTCTTGGTTATAGTTTAATTTCAAAATTTACACACATTTCTATCAAGCTTTTCTTTATATGTTGTAACAAAAAAATATCACGCATTTTTAAATAAAAAAGATGTACTAAAGGTTATACACTAATATATTACTCAACATATAAATTCGGGTAAATCATACAAATAAACAAAAAATTTCATAGGCAAATAGGCATCGAAAAAATATCAAATAAGAAGTATGTTATATCAAACAACTAACGATTTTATAAACTAATGGACACTAAGCAAAAATAAGTTCCAAGATGAGCATTGTGATTTTACATTTTGGTTTGGACATCGAATATATAATTGTTCGTAAAATGCTAATCATGCATATATATATACCCATTCACCCATTCACAGTAGGGTTTGTGTGTCCTGTGTTCTAGTGCAATCTCGATGCCCTGGCAAATGTGTATAGCAAGTCATGCAGTAGTTGTCAGATTGTGTCCAACCCCTGGTAATTCACTCAACTAGTGATGTGATGAGCAAGGGTAACTCTATTCGTAAGTGGTTGCGCGCTAGTCATAATAGCCATCTGATCGAGGGTAAAAATACGAACACATATCTTGCCCGATCATGAGAGTTTATTGAAATTGAACTTTCCCCATGATGTATCCTTGATTGTTAAATTGAATAAGGATATANTACTTATTAGATTTCAATATAAATAAAACTCAAAATTATGAACATTCGAAAAAGTACTTTGGTTGTAGAAAAAAATATCATGCGAGATTTTTGGTTATAGTTTAATTTCAAAATTTACACACATTTCTATCAAGCTTTTCTTTATATGTTGTAACAAAAAAATATCACGCATTTTTAAATAAAAAAGATATACTAAAGGTTATACACTAATATATTACTCAACATATAAATTCGGGTAAATCATACAAATAAACAAAAAATTTCATAGGCGAATAGGCCTCGAAAAAATATCAAATAAGAAGTATGTTATATCGAACAATTAACGATTTTATAAACTAATGGACATTAAGCAAAAATAAGTTCCAAGATGAGCATTGTGATTTTACATTTTGGTTTGGACATCGAATATATAATTGTTCGTAAAATGCTAATCATGCATATATATATATATACTCATTCACCCATTCACAGTAGGGTTTGTGTGTCTTGTGTTCTAGTGCAATCTTGGTGCCCTGGCAAATGTGTATAGCAAGTAATGCAGTAGTTGTCAGATTGTGTCCAACCCCTGGTAATTCACTCAACTAGTGATGTGATGAGCAAGGGTAACTCTATCCGTAAGTGGTTGCGCACTAGTCACAATAGCCATCTGATCGAGGGTAAAAATACGAACATATATCTTGCCCGATCATGAGAGTTTATTGAAATTGAACTTTCCCCATGATGTATCCTTGATTGTTAAATTGAATCAGGATATAATCAGGCTCCTTATTCAGCTTTTACATAGTTTTAAATGGATAAAGTCAAAATAACATTCATTTTAGATACATGTCAACTTGTTAAACTGAACTAGGAAGGCCTTCAACCCAATTTGAAGGAAAAAAGTATCTTTTCTAAAGGAAAGCTCTATATATGTGACTGGGAATGATTTCGATTCCATTTCTCCAATTTGTGTTACAGATAACAAACTTTAATATCTTAATGAAGAGCCAGATAACCCTATGATCGATGCCCAAAGACTTGAAATGTCTTAAACAGGGAAAAAGGAGGCCCAAAAGAATTTCACTAAATAGTGATAATAATTGTAAGAACAAAGACCAGGACAAGAAGGGACCCATTAGGACATCTCACTGGAACGAGCCTTTACTCAAAAATGGAGCCATCACCCCCACAACTGATGATATGGCACAAATGGTTTTTTGTTTGATGAAGTACTTTCTAACCATTACTCGTGGTGGCTGTTAAGGAAGTGCAAGATAACAAGAACTCACCTGTGCGCATGAATCCTACTTGTGCAGAAACTCCTACTTTGTAGTATTGTCATTGAACTCAATGACAACACTTGTGATTAACTTAGACTATTTCTCTCTTCTGTATTAGGACTCCTAATTGTAATTACTCTCTTAAATATGTCATTGAACTCAATGACAACACTTGTGATTAACTTAGACTGTTTCTCTCTTCTGTATTAGGACTCTTAGATAATCATCACATCAAGATTATCTTCTCAATCTTGATGTTTGATTATACTTGTATGTCTTTACCTATATATATTCAATGAGAAAGCAGTAGAATGTATTCGGCCAAATAGCTATTTTCTAAGCTTTCTTTCATGGTATTAGAGCCTCTCGGCTAACACAAAAAACACTAAATTCTTTTCTTCTTTCCCATGGCTCAAGAAAGTTCTGTAGCTTTCTCCTTCACGATGCCCAACATTGCGCATCTCTGTCAATCCAAATTGGATGACAGCAACTACCTAGGTTGGGTGTTTCAGTTTGAACCCATCCTGAAATCCAATGGCTTGATGGGTATTGTTGATGGCTCTGAACCATGCCCACCAAAGCTTATCCCTGTACCTTCTGACAAAACATTACCTGAAGTTTTGAATCTAGAATATCTTCTCTGGGAAAAGAAGGACCAATGCATTCTTAGCTGGTTTATTGCAACCTTGACTTCCCAAATTATACCTACTGTTTATGGTTGCAAAACAGCAGCACAAGTATGGTCAACATTGGCCACTCGCTATGCTTCCCCTTCACGTTCCCATGTCACTCAATTGAGGCGTCAACTACAGACCTTGAGGCAAGGTTCCAAGACCTATGCTGCATGGCTAAGTCCATATCATCGGGGGTCTAAATTCAATCTACAATCCGTTTGTCATGACCTTCTCCATGATCACAAAGGAGAAATCAGTGACACTTGAAGAATTCCAAACTCAACTTCTTGGACATGAACAATTGCTTGAGCATCAAGCAGCCACTGCAAAGCATTCACCTCAGAGAACCCAACCTAAGCAGAGATTCAACAACTTCAAGAGAAACTTTCCACCCTTAAAGAATTTTGATCAGAAAAGGCCCTTTTCACTTTCCTTTCCTCAAGGCACATCCAGCAGGTTCTTTTCTGGACAACCTCAAGGCAGAACTTTTTTCAGATCTCCCAACAACTTCAATTCAAACAGAGCAGCCACCTCCAGAAACTTATCAACAAACAAGATTTCATGCCAAATCTGTGGCAGGGATAGCCATCAAGCCCTAGACTGTTTCCACATAATGGACTTTGCATTCCAAGGGCGCCATCCACCAACAGACCTTGCTACAATGGCATCACAATCCAATGCCTTACAAGATGAGGATCACTGGCTAGCAGACAGTGGGGCTAACATCCATATCACACCTGATCTGGACAAGCTGACCATACAGCAACCATACAAAGGGAATTAGACAGTGGCAGTAGGTAATGGTAGTGGGCTTGGTATCTCCCACATTGGTTCCTCCTCCTTTCCCATCTCAAATTCCTACTTCATCTCAATGACATTGTACATTGTCCTGATGCTGTTGCAAATATTCTCTCAATAAACAAATTCTGCTGTGATAACAATTGTATGTTTGAACTAACAACAACCTATTTTTTGATTAAGGACAACCTCATGGGAAGGATCCTTCTGCAGGGGGCCAGTAAGGATGGTCTCTACCCTATTCAGCTGCAGCACTTCACCAGGAACAAAGCGAAAGCCCTCACCTGCCACATTGGAGTCAAAGTACCTTCCTCAATATGGCATAATCGATTAGGTCACCCCAATCAATTTGTCTTGCAGCATATCCTCAGCAAGCATCATCTTCTAATTTCTTTAATTCAGTCGAATAAGTCACTTTGTGCCCCTTGTCAGTTAGGCACTTAGGCAAGAGCAAACAGTTAGTCTTTTCTGAGTCTAGTAGAATTTCTCATGCTCCTTTAGAGCTTATTCATAGTGATGTATGGATCTCTTCAATTCGATCAATAAATGGAAGCACTTGTTATGTCCTTTTCATAGATTATTTTTCAAGATATACATGGGTGTTTACTTTTAAACATAAATCTGATGTGTTTGAAACATTTGTTAAATTCAAATGCCTTGTTGAAAATTACTTCAATCTCAAAATCAAACAAGTCCAAACCGATGGTAGTGGAGAATACATCTCAAACAAGTTCCTTAGCTTTCTATCTACCAATGGAATCCTTCATAGATTAACATGTCTACACACTTCCCAACAGAATGGCATTGCAGAAAGAAAACATAGATATGTCATTGAAACTGCCCTTAGCCTTTTAGCCCGCTCACATCTTCCTTCAAAGTATTGGGTAGAAGCTGTTAGTACTTATGTTTATCTTATAAATAGATTACCTACACCTACTCTCAAAAACTTCAGTCCATTCCTCAAACTGTTCCAAAAAGCACATGTCTATACTCTTTTGAAAACCTTTGGTTGTGCTTGCTATCCTCTCCTAAAGCCTTACGCCAAACACAAATTAGAGTTTAGAAGCAAGCAATGTGTCGTTTTAGGTTACAGCTCAAACCAAAAAGGGTATAAATGCCTTGATCCCACCTCCAACCGAATTTATGTTTCCAGACATGTGGTTTTTGATGAAGTGTTGTTTCCTGCTTAGGGTGGATCAGCCACTACTACTCTTGCAAAGGTTGATTTCCTCAAGTCAGGTATTGTCCTTGATCCTTCTCACTTTACTTCTATTCATGCTTCCTCATAAAGCCTAGATAATGTTGATATTCCACCTGATATTCAAACTGATACTCTACATCAGTCATTTGTCAATGATCATATTGTTGTCATACCATTCACACCATTCCCAGACAACACACCACCTACATCATCTCTTAATGATAACAACTTTTCTCAGGCTGCATCCCCCAACACTCAGTCACCTGATCACTCTCCTTCATCCATGTCCCATTCTGATGAACTCCCTTTAGCCTTAACATCTCAACCTGACCCTATTGTTCCCTTTATTGATGCCTCTTTACTTCAAGCGCTATCCACATCACCTGAACCTCCATCTCCATATATGGTTACCAGATCAATGATAGGACTCTCCAAACCTAAAAACTTTCTAGATTACAAGCTATACCATTCCCTTAAATCCACCAAACATCCACTCAAAGCCATGGCCAACTTTACCCTCCCACCAATCCCAACTACTTTTGCTAAGGCTGCTATCATTCCCCATTGGTTTGCTGCTATGGAAAGTGAAATCCAAGCTCTTCATGATAATGGCACTTGGTCACTCTGCCCTAGACCTTCAAACCGCAATATAATCAAGAACAAATGGGTGTACACAGTGAAGCAGCATTCAGATGGTTCAATAGAGAGATACAAAGCTAGACTTATGGCAAAAGGCTTTCAACAGAGAGATGGAATAGACTATAAGGAGACTTTCAGTCCAATCATCAAACCAGCTACCATACGCATACTTCTTTCTCTAGCTGTTCATTATAATTGGCCACTCAAACAATTGGATGTATCCAATGCTTTTCTACATGGTCAATTATCTGAAGAAGTATTCATGGAACCACCTACTGGCTTTGTGGATAGTATGTTCCCTGGTCATGTATGCAAGCTAAAAAAAGGCTCTCTATGGCTTAAAACAAGCACTTAGAGCTTGGTTTCAGAGACTCTCACAGGCTCTTCTTCACCTGGGATTCATTGGCTCTTTAGTTGACACATCTTTCTTCATACTCCATCAGAATTCAGTACACATATTTATACTCATCTATGTTGATGATATTATAATTATTGGTACTAATCCTACTGTCATTGCATCAATTGTTTATCATTTACAACAGGACTTTAAACTCAAAGATCTAGGCTGGTTATCCTACTTCCTTGGTATTCATGTTCTGAGAGATAAGTCTGGACTACATCTTAACCAAAGCAAGTACATAGTTGATCTCCTTACACGGGTCAACATGATTGGAGCCAAGCCTTATGCAGCCCCATGCACCTCAGGACAGAAGCTAACAAAGATGGATGGTGATGCTCTCCCAGATCCTACTGCCTATTGACATGTTGTTGGAGCTTTACAGTACTGCACCCTTACTAGGCTAGATATTGCCTATACTATCAACTAGCTCTGTCAATTTCTGCATTGTCCTACAATTGCTCATCTTCAAGCTGCCAAACGAGTACTAAGGTATCTCAAGGGGACTCTAGACCATGACCTGCAATTCATTTCTGGACCACTTCAAATTCATGCCTATTGTGACTCGGATTGGGCAAGTGATCCATTGGACATGAGATCCACCACATGCTATTGTGTATTCTTTGGGACTAACCTCATATCATGGCATGCTAAGAAGCAACCAGNGATGATATTATAATTATTGGTACTAATCCTACTGTCATTGCATCAATTGTTTATCATTTACAACAGGACTTTAAACTCAAAGATCTAGGCTGCTTATCCTACTTCCTTGGTATTCATGTTCTGAGAGATAAGTTTGGACTACATCTTAACCAAAGCAAGTACATAGTTGATCTCCTTACACGGGTCAACATGATTGGAGCCAAGCCTTATGCAGCCCCATGCACCTCAGGACAGAAGCTAACAAAGATGGATGGTGATGCTCTCCCAGATCCTACTGCCTATTGACATGTTGTTGGAGCTTTACAGTACTGCACCCTTACTAGGCCAGATATTGCTTATACTGTCAACCAGCTCTGTCAATTTCTGCATTGTCCTACAATTGCTCATCTTCAAGCTGCCAAACGAGTACTAAGGTATCTCAAGGGGACTCTAGACCATGGCCTACAATTCTCTTCTGGACCACTTCAAATTCATGCCTATTGTGACTCAGATTGGGGCCATTGGGCAGGTGATCCACTGGACAGGAGATCCACCACAAGCTATTGTGTATTCTTTGGGACTAACCTCATATCATGGCATGCTAAGAAGCAACTAGTTGTATCTAGGTCTAGCATAGAAGCATAATACAGATCAATGGTTATCACCACTGCTGAAATTTCTTGGTTAAGGATGCTGCTCAAGGAATTACATATTGTTCTCCATACACCTCCTTGGCTATGGTGTGACAACCTAGGGGCAATTGCTCTAGCTTCTAATCCCATCTACCATGCACATAGAAGTTGATTACCATTTCATCAGGGAAAAGATTCTTCACAAAGACCTGACAGCTTTTTATGTTTCTACAGTTGATCAATGTGCATATATTTTTACAAAAGGACTCACATCTACACGGTTCTTGTTCCTTAGAGACAAACTAATGGTCACCTCTCCTCCCATTAGCTTGAGGGGGGCTGTTAAGGAAGTGTAAGATAACAAGAACTCACCTGTGCGCATGAATCCTACTTGTGCAGAAACTCCTACTTTGTAGTATTGTCATTGAACTCAATGACAATACTTGTGATTAACTTAGACTATTTCTCTCTTCTGTATTAGGACTCCTAATTGTAATTACTCTCTTAAATATGCCATTGAACTCAATGACAACACTTGTGATTAACTTAGACTATTTCTCTCTTCTGTATTAGGACTCTTAGATAATCATCACATCAAGATTATCTTCTCAATCTTGATGTTTGGTTATACTTGTATGTCTTTACCTATATATATTCAATGAGAAAGTAGTAGAATGTATTCCGCCAAATAGTTATTTTCTAAGCTTTCTTTCAGTGGCTAGCTCCAATTCTCTCTATATAGGCCCCATTACAGTATGGACACATATAGTTACATTATAGGAAACCAAGTTTTAAATGATTCCACCTATTTGAGACATCCAGATGCACCTTGACTTCTTTAATCTTATCTGTAGTAATGTATGCCCTTTGGATCAAAATTTTAAAGGTATTGAGCATGTATTCTCTCTCTGATCTCTTCCCACCAGAGCTTTGCGTGCACCTCCCCGAACTTTTCCTGGCTGCACAAATAAAATTGGAAGCTGTCAAAAGTTGCCTCACCTCAGAAGACAGAGATCTTAATAAATGCCACAAACTGCCTTTATATGGATTTGTATTGTGGATGACGTTACCCAATCTAAACTTAAAGGCTCAAATCATAAGGCAATAGGAATTGCTTCCAAGCAAAAAAAATCATATCAGTTTTACCAATTTCAGGAGGTTTCTGAAAATTGTTAATATGTTGAGGGAAAGAAAATTATGTTTGGGGTTCACAAGTAAATACTTCGGTTCCATTAGGTTCATAAGTCTTTGTTATGCTCACTCTTCTTGACCACCAAATGATGCTAACAAGGAATGTTATGTAAATAGAAGTCAATTTCATTACCTGAACCTGACACGCCGGAGCTCCCTACTGCCATCAGCTAGTTCTCTGATGGTAATGTACACCCCAGGCTCATCTTGCTCAACCCATTCTGTCTCCAGGTCACTTTCATTGCTAATCGAAACCGAAACCTCGTCCCAAAATGAGGTCGTTGTTCGAGATGCATCCATAGATGATGTCTCTCCCTTAGGGCCACCCATGCCAAATGTACTTGAGCCTGCATTGTAATGGTAGCTGCCACCTTGGTCCGCAGGGTCAGATGGGTAATACCGTTTACTATAGTAGTTCCCTGGTGTCCACTCCTTGTCCAGTGATGAACCCATAGGGCTTTCCCTTGCTGATCCCAGCCTTGAGTATGAAGAATCTCTTTGCTGTTGAACATTACAAGTATCCGTTAGTAATGGGAGATTTATAAGTCAGGTATCAAGAATACAACTAGAGCAACAAATATTTTTATTAATTTACATAATGGAACACAAAATCATCTATCTTGAACCCGATTATTAAACATAACCTGTCTCCGATACCACAAAGAAGTTTGAACACGTATACATTGGGATTGAAAAGGTTTTAACTTGTCATTGATTCACTCGGTTACATTGTATAAATAAAGGTTGCACTAAGTTTTGCTGTTTATTACTACTCAAGCAATTCTAAGGCTAGCCAAACAAAAAAACATAAAATAAATAAGTAGTACGGAGGTGACTGTTTCATGAGTCTGTTTAGAAAATAAGATAATGCATATACCTAAATGCTTAATTTGGTTGTCATAGAAAACAAAAAGAAAAAAATGGGAGAAACATAATTATGTTTACAAATTCTTAAACAGCATCTTCAACCAAATCCCTTTAAAAGGTCCCAAGTGCGCATATGTCTTCCCATTTCTCATTGGCTGTTTCATGTTTAGCAATGAAGTTAACAAAACAGAGGTTCTGGTAGTGGTCAAGGATTTCATTAAAATCACATGATCTATTACCAACTCATGCAAGTTGCCAAGGATCTCCTTGAATTAATGATCTACTAGAAAGTTATGTGCCTGAGCAATGATATTCTTATCATTCCAAATACATGATTTGAACAATTTGTCCCAGCCAAAGGATCTTCAGTGCCTTTATGACTATTATAGGTCGATGTTCACAATTAAAGAGAAATAAAGAATTCACATATAAGAGCAGGTCCATGGAGAGCCCACCTTGAGTGTTCTTACACAGACAAGGTTTGAACATGACTACTGGAAAAGCAATTTTGTTACTTTGGGTAATGGAACTGACAATTTCATAAAGCAATGGACTGCAAAACTTTATGACTAGACTGTGTGGAGCATTTATTAGCATGTAGTCCACTGGTTAAACATGCGAAAGTGATGAAATAAAAAGCTTTTACCTCATCCTCAGACCTTGGGGTAGTGTGAGGAGCTTGCCTATTGAATCTCTGAACGTTGTAGAGCTCCATGATCCGGTCATAATTCTCACCCCACCATCGCTGTGCTTGCAAGTTATTAAACATCTCTCGGCTTCAAATTGAAATGCCAAGAATATGTCAGTTTATGGCTGTACAGTGCAATTATGTTTCAGTGACCAAAATCTGAAGATATTTTAAGAAATTTGGGGTCCCGAAGGTCCATTTCTTTTCATATCCGAACCGGAAAGCTTATATAGCTTTTCAAGTAGGCCCAGTGGTTAGAAAACTATCACATACATTACACAGTCAGAGACAGGACTATCAACTACGAGAGCTACAAGCCTTTGGACAATTGCTGGCAGTAGGCCATGCTAGGGCTGAAAAAGGGGTCAAATTTAATGTCCTCCAGAGGTTGATTTCCAAGACCTCTTCGACATCTCAAAGTCATGAACAATTTTGAACTCACTTTATTTGAAAACCAGGAAACTCAAGGGAGCAAAAACTAAAAAATGAAAAATAAAAGGAAAAGATAACTGGACTTCATTCAACTGGAATAAAATTGCTAATGCTGGAAGTGATCTTCATACCTGAAGCGTATTCGTTTAAGATCATTTCCGCCATTAGGAAGGGACACAAAAGTAATGTGAACACCAGGTTCCACCTGTGCCATCCATTCCTTAGCCTCCTCCTCATCCTCGAGCACGACATCACAAGACTGCGCTGATACAGACGCCCCGCCAGGAGTCTGCTCACCTATCAATACCCCTGTAAATCTTGAGTCTGATCTTGCAGCAGGGTGGTGACTGCCACTAGTAAAATCCCACGCGGGTGTTGAACTTGAGCTTGCACCTCCAAGGTAGGGGTATGGAACCCCTTCTGAAATAGCATCGAAGTCTGGGTAAGGCCGCTGGCCTTTCTTGTAGCTGCTGGAGCCAGTGCAGGGCTTGCATTGGCGGTAAGCACCAGAAAATTTCAGTGAAAATTTCAGTGCCATATCCTTGATCTGCACATTATTGAAATCCATGGTTAATTGAATGTTGAGAAGAATGTGTCACTGGCACTCGATGCAGCCTAAATGTAATAACAAACTCTGCACCGTTTAGATGTCCATGCATAAACAACAATGGGATGCAAAATCCTCGCACATTATTTTGTTAAAAAAAAATACTAGGCTGTACAAAATTCTGAATGAGTGGAGAAGATTGGAAAGAACAAGAAAAAAAGAAAGAAAATAAAAATTGTTGTAAAAGAAACACCCTTTATATTGAAAGATGAAAGTTTATGTACTTATTGGAAGGACTGTCCCCATTTAACGGACATATTCTTCCAATTGCTTTGTGAATAGCACAATGCAATTCCTTTTACTTGAGTATTTAGACTGGATGCTAAGATAGGGGTGCATGTAGAAAAGTTTGATCTATAGACATCAATGGGAAGAAAGATTTTCAACGTTTAAAGATGAATATTTAACACGACCATTATCTACTGAAATGATCCTTCTATCCACTAGCAGTTTATAAATGCACAATTACAAATTGCCTGATGTTCCACTGATGAATTCCACATACAGATGTCAAATGCTTTGCAGATCTAGCAAGGATCCAGCTCAAAACTGAGAGCATTCAAGCAAGTGCTATGTCGTTAAACTTCTGAGAAGTACATGGTCCAGAATTAAAGGTGCATTATTTAAGGTCACTTGTCCGTGAGTTATAATATATTGAACAGGTGGTCTATCATTGTAAGGCAACTGGTCAATTTAAAGTTTCCCTAGAATTTATTATAAAGCCCAGTTTCACCTAGTAACTAGGCAATGTGGGACTTAACACTCATGGCTATCTTTATAAACTACCAACTTTATGTGGGCTTCTTCTCATCTTCCCAATATGGGACCTGGGTGTTACAAACTCCTCCTCTTAAATTCCTGATGTCAGGGTTACGTCATGTAGTGCTCCAATACCACATGACCTGGCGTTACTAGGTGGCTCTAATATCACTTGTAACGACTCAGGGAAAAGCGCTAGCCACATGTGCGCTATCACCCCAAAATGACTAGTCCATTTAATGCTTCCCTAAAATTCATTATAAAGCTCAGTTTCACCTAGTAACTAGGCAATGTGGGACTTAATACTCATGACTATCTTTATAAACTACCAACTCTATGTGGGCTTCTTCTCATCTTCCCAATATGGGACCGGGGTGTTACACGCCCTCCTTTACTAAAGTTTCCATCCTAAACTTTCTCGAACAACAAAGTTTTCAAACCCTAAATTTTATAGTTACATAATATTTCTATCATTAATCAATACATATAATACCTTAATGTGCCTGTAATATTTAATTAAATTAGAGTGAATTGATGGAGTTGGGGACTTTTAGTTTAATATCATGATAAATCAACACTTGTCCAAAAAATTTAAACTTATAGAAAGAGATAAATTTAATAACTTAATAAGAAATGTTTGGTTCTCTCCTAATGTTCTGCTTGTGTACTCTTAGTCCTAGGTAGATATTATTTTATAAAAAAATAAGAAGACAATTGCTCTTATTTCACTCACTTGGTTTTTATAAAATAATATACACCTAGAATTCGGACACAAGAAGAAACACTAGGAGAGTACCTAATATTTCCCTTAATTTAATTTATATTCTGATACACACACCCCAACTTTAGCTTAGGGTTTTTTAGGGTCTTGTCCCCACCAACAATAAATTACTATAATGATTTTAAGATGCTACATATTTAACAGTTTTTTGTCCTGTTGTATGTAATCAAGAAATCCATGCAAGAAATTCTCTTTTTATCATCGTTATTGCGTATTTTGCTTACTTTGTTGTGTGTGTGTGTGTGTGTGAGAGAGAGAGAGAGAGAGAGACCCGCGCAAATCCTTTAAACCAAGTCGGAAGCATCCTTATTGTCTCAGTAGCGGTTCCACTTTGCTCATTCCTAAATGGTATTGTCTCAGTGCCTGCATCAAATTCTTGATTTGGAAATGTTTGAAGTGAAGTGCAATCCTCCTCTTCTATAGAAGATTCACACTAATATGGTTTGGTGTTTTGAACTCACAAATATTTCTATTCATGCTCTGTATATTTATACAACCTGAGGAGCCTAATTTTAGGCATTCAAAAATATAAAAAGGAAATTTACAATCACACTTAATAGCCATATTTATAGAAATAAATAATGGATCCTAAAATCATGGGAGGCACAAAATCTGGTGATGTTTATGGTGGCAGCTAGGCTTGAGTTGGCACTTGTTTGATTTCTTCAGTTTCCTTGATACGCCCCCGCAAGAACGGGCTACCATCGGATAGGCCGATCTTGTTTCGTAGGTAGTCTGTCCGTTGTCTTGAAAGTGGCTTGGTGAGTAAATCTGCGAGCTGGTCATTAGTGTGAACATGCTGAACATTAAGAATTTTTTTTTGAACTAAATCTCGCACAAAGTGAATGTCTATCTGGATGTGCTTCATCCGTGAATGCTGGACAGGATTAAAACTCAGCTGTGTTGCGCCCAAGTTATCACACAAGAGCAGAGGTGGCTGTGGTAATGTAAACTTCATTTCTTCGAATAGAGATAGCAGCCACATGGACTCTGCTGCAGCCGTTGCCAAAGCCCTATACTCAGCTTCGGTTGATGACCTTGCAATGGCACGTTGCTTTTTGGAGCTCCAGGAAATGGGTGTGTGACCAAGGAAGATGAGATAAGCTGAAGTTGATTTTCTGTCATCCAAACTACCAGCCCAATCAGCATCCGAGAAGCATGTGAGTGCTAGGCTAGATGTTTTGCTGATGTTGATGCCATGAAAAATGGTATTCTTCAAGTACCGCAACAGTCTTTTAGTGGCTGTCCAGTGGGTCTGTGTTGGGCTATGCATAAACTGTGAGAGTTTATTCACTGCGAAACTTATATCAGGTCGAGTTAAGGACAGGTATTGCAATGCTCCAATCACTCTACGATATTCGGTTGAATCAACTGATGACGAACCATCTGCCAGCTTAAGAGAAACCGAGGTAGAGAGAGGAGTTGTGACATCCTTAGCTCCATCCATGCTTGTTTTAGCTAGTAGATCTCGGATATACTTATGCTGAGTTAGAAACAAGCCTTCTTTGGTAGGAACGACCTCAACACCAAGGAAAAAATGTAAGGACCCCAAATCTTTGATGGAGAATTTCTGTCCAAGTTGATCAATAACACTTGCAACAAATGTGGAATTGTTTCCAGTGAGAATCAAATCATCGACATAAACTAAGCAATAGGCAAGTGTAGAGCCATCATGAAAAACAAATAGAGAAGAGTCGGATTTAGCATTGATGAAACCAAATTCTAGCAGTGCTTGTTTGAGAGCAGAATACCAAGCACGAGGTGCTTGTTTTAGCCCATATATTGCCTTGGTAAGGCAGCAAACATGATTTGGTTTTTCCGGACTCCTGAAACCAGGTGGTTGCTTCATATAAACCTTTTCAGTGAGATGCCCATGAAGAAAGGCATTATTAACGTCTAATTGTCTTAGAGACCAACCTTGCATAACAGCAAGGGTTAAGACAGTGCGTATGGTGACTGGTTTTACAACAGGACTAAATGTCTCTGTGTAATCCAGACCTGGTCTCTGATTGAACCCTTTTGCCACAAGTCTGGCCTTGTATCGATCAATAGACCCATCAGCATGCCTCTTAATCCGAAACACCCACTTACAGCCAACAATATTACAATCAGTCGGAGGTGGTACAAGCTGCCATGTATTGTGACGCATTAACGCAGTCAATTCAGAGGACATGGCAGCACGCCATCTGGAATCAGTGAGTGCTTGAGTAACACTCGTGGGTTCCAAGGAGGATGGAAGAGGGTGCTTAGTGACTACAAAGGATTTTTTTGGCTTATAGATATTATTCATGGATCGGGTAGTCATTCTGTGGGTGCGCAATTCATCAGGCTCAGAGACAGCAGGTTCATGCACTCTTAATGGAGAAATTTGGCTCGAAATCAAGGGAGAAGAAGAGAGGGTACTTACCTGGAGAGGAGGTGGTTCAGGGGATGACCCATTCGCAGACGGTGGCGAGACTTCAGTACCCACGTCCGGAGTGTCGGTAGTTCCGAGTGGAGCCAAGAGGACTTGCGGCAACGAGATCGGGACAGAGGAGGCATCAGCGGCTGATGGAGTAGAGACTGGTAGGGGAGTGTTAGTGGTTGATTTCTGAAAAGGGAAAGTCCCTTCGTGGAAGATGACATGCCGAGAGTGAAAAATCTTTCGGGTATTGGGCTCAAGACAAAGATATGCATTTTGGGAGAGAGAGTAACCCACGAATGTGCATGATTTGGCCTTGGGCTCAAGTTTATGTTGATTATAAGGCCTAGTTAACGGATAACATAGACAGCCAAATTGCTTGAGCTTGAGGTAATTTGGAATTTGTTGGAACAATTTTTCAAACGGAGATTGATTGTTCAACGTCGAGGTGGGCATTCGATTTATGAGGTAGGCAGCGGTTTGAAACGCGTATGGCCAATATAAGAGAGGCATGTGGGCATCTGTGAGTAAGGTGAGACCAGTCTCAACAAGATGGCGATGTCGTCTTTCAGACATACCATTTTGTTGTGGTGTGTGGGGAGCAGTTGTGTAATGACTAATCCCATGAATGGAAAGGTAAGATTTGAGGCCAATATATTCCCCACCATTATCGGAATAAAGACTCTTTATTTTTGTGTTAAACTTATTTTCCACAAGATTTCGGAATTGCGGAAAAATTGTTTGAACATTGGATTTATGAGTCATAGGATAGAGCCAAATGTATTTGGTATAGTGGTCAACAAAAATAACATAATATTTTGAGCCATCAATACCAATTTCATGAGATGGGCCCCAAACATCCGTGTAAATCAATTCCAAGGGAGTGGTGCTAGTGAGACCATGAGTATTAAAAGGTTGACGATGAGCTTTATTTTGAGAACATGAAGTACAAAGAGATAAATGACCATTCTTATTGGTGGGTAAAGAAAAAGCATGAATTAAATGATGGACCAATTTTGACGACGGATGACCGAGCCTTTTGTGCCATCCATCGGTGGTAGTACGTTCATGAACATAAGCAATGGCATTTTTGGAGTTTGGTGGTAGATGCTCCGGAAATGGGTACACTCCGTCTTCACATTCGCCTTTGAGTAGTGTCACCCCCGTGATCCGATCCTTCACCAAAAAATAAGTAGGATGAAATTCAAGGTAAACATTATTATGCTTGGTAAAGTGGTGAACGGAGATAAGATTTTTTTGAATTGTGGGAACACAAAGGGTATCGCGTAAATGAAAGACACGATTAGACGATGCAAGAGATAATGAACCAATATGTGACACAGGCAAACCTGATCCATCACCAATTACCACCTCATCAGTACCATCATATTCAGAATTGATCGACAGATTAGAAAGTTTGGTGGTCATATTGTGAGATGCCGCCGAGTCAACGAGCCACTTTTGATTTTTTCCAAGGGAGGATGCTGCACAGTTTGCTGTGAATTCAGCTGAAGACATTTTTGGGCAATTTTTAGCCGTATGGCCCACTTGATCACACCATTGGCACTTGGGCTTATATCTTCTCTGGCCCGAATATGAGGGCCCGTTTTTGTGATGCCAATTGTTGCTACGAGTCTTGTTGAAGGAAGACTTAGGGCTCGGTTTATGCTGTCCAGGGGCACCTCCTTGTCGATGAGAGTAATTAGCAGTAGGAATAAATGTTGCTGCCGATTGATTCTCCAGCCGTCGAAGGTAACTCTCATGACCTACAAGAAGATCATGTATTTCCTCAAATTTCAGAGAGGTCTCACGAGCACGGATGGGTGCCGCAATTTCTTTAAATTCGGGACCCAATCCATTGAGAATGTAGAGGGTTAAATCATCATCCGAAACCGGATGATCAATGATTGCGAGGTCGTCGGCAATCATTTTGATTGCTTGAAGGAACTCAGTGACGGTGCGATTGCCACGAGTGCTCAAGGTCAAATCTTCCTTGAGTTGCATCGCACGCGTTCGTGATTTGCCCGCATATAAACGGGTAAGTGCTGTCCAAGCCTCATGAGATGTTTTGTATGCGGCAAGAAGTGGGGTAATAGTGGTGGAGGTGGAGGCAAGAATGGCGTGAAGGATGAGTTTGTCTTGGCGAACCCAGTGGGAGTTTGCGGCTTTGGAGGCAGCAGAGTTTGTTGCATCAATGGCAGGGCATTTTTTGACACCAGTGACAAAGTCAAGGAGATCATAACCAATGAGCAATGCTTCAAATTGAGCCCTCCACTGAGGAAAGGTAGAAGGGGTGAGTTTTTCGTTGATGGTGGTTGCAGCATTGATGGTGAGGATAGGTGAATCAGTTGTGGAGATAGAGATGGCAGCCATGTCACAGGAAGCAAGAAAGGAAAGCTCCTCGTTAGAGGTTTGGTGCTCTGATACCATATAGAAGATTCACACTAATATGGTTTGGTGTTTTGAACTCACAAATATTTCTATTCATGCTCTGTATATTTATACAACCTAATATAAAAAGGAAATTTACAATCACACTTAATAGCCATATTTATAGAAATAAATAATGGATCCTAAAATCATGGGAGGCACAAAATCTGGTGATGTTTATGGTGGCAGCTAGGCTTGAGTTGGCACTTGTTTGATTTCTTCAGTTTCCTTGATATCTTCTTCTACATTTTCAGTACTACTTGGAAGAAGCTGTAGCGTGGATTGAGGTAAAACGCTAATAAATCCATCCATCTGATGAATTTGATTCTGCAAAATATTACAAGGAAAAAAGTAATTAAAAGGGTGTTGATGTGTGTGTATGAGAGAGAGAGAGAGAGAGAGAGAGAGAGAGAGAGAGAGAGCTCCATGTATCTTTGCAAAAATGACTGGAAGTGTACATTTAGCGGAGAAAGAACAATTACTTTGTATTCTCCATTATCAACCGAGCTGAGATAGTCAATAAACTCGAATCTTGCAATATCTTTCAGTGAAGTGCAGTCTCGTATCGTTAAATTTCGTGTGCTTAACGGAATATTTGTCAACGATTCAAGCCTCCTACAATTGTCCAAGTTGAGATATTGAAGCTTAGAAAGCTGATTAAAGCTCTCAGGCAGGCATGTAAAATGGTTATTGCTCAAATCTAGATACTCCAGTGAAGATAAGCAGCTAAAATCATTGGGGAGAACTCCGTCCTCCAAATTGCAGTCAGTTAGATTTAGAGATACTAATGAGCGAAAACCGGACAAAGACTTGATCAACAAGAAGGCGTCAGCATTCAAGCGTACTTCCATATATCGAGCTGCGTTTAGTAGTATGCCTTCAACTGAATCTGTTACCTGAAAACCAAGAACGGTTAAACTAGTATAGGGAAAGATATAGCAAAATATTTTAAAAATTGATGTACTTCTATAAGCACATGTCTATAATACTATTACGCTTATTGTATTATTTCTTAGGAAAAATTTCACTTAATTAGCCCCCATGAATTGTCATCACTTTTGCAATGTCCTCCTAAAGTTCAATTTCTTTAAATTTAGTGTACCCATCTTTCAATTGTTTGCAATCTTACTTTCTGTTAACTTTTCAATCTTTGCAAAAAAATATAAATATTTTTTCTTGAAAAAGGGTATTTTGGAAATTGTTAGAATTTAAAGAAAAATCCTACCGAGGGGGAAGATTAAAAAAAATTAAAAGTTTAATACACTAAATTGAAATGTTTTAAACTTGATATGACAATATGAGACATTACAAAATGTGTGACAATTCAGGGGGTAAGTAAAGTTTTCCATATTTTTTTAGTACTTTAAGGAGAGAGATTGTAACATTTCGATTTCATATTGAGAACATGAATAGCCTATGTAAAGTGAGTGGTACTTTATATTGACTATCTCCAACATATGCTCTAAAAGAATGATAATAAGCCTCTTTTTTTTTTTTTTTTGGTCTCAATAGTCATTCTAAAAAGTTTGCACAATCTCCCTCTCTTTTTCCCTTAACAAACAACAAAAATAATATTTAAAGAAAGTAAAGAGTTGAATAGATAATCTATTAGAGTTTGAAGAGCATAGCCCACTAAAGCAAATGTTTGATGTGTATTGGAATTTGTAAATCCCAATTTGACTTGTTCTTTTTTTTTTTTTTCAATGTGGGCTACATTCTATTTAAAACATGTCCAAACCACAAATAATAATTTTAAAAATTCTTTTAACAAAGCCGACTATATATAAATATGTAACAGTTTTTTCTTGTCTCTTGGGCGCAATCAAGAAATCGATGCAACAAATTCTCTTTGTGTAATCCTTATTGCGAATTTTTGCTTAATATGTTGTGTTGAGATTTAAGTGTCCATCGTGTGTTTGTGTGTGTGTGTGTGTGAGAGAGAGAGAGAGAGAGAGACCTGCAAAAATCTTTGGAACCACGGCTTAGGCAAACTTATGGAAATAGTGCTTCCACGATGCCCTTTCCCAGTAACTGAATAAGTTCCCTAAAAACCAAGAACAGTTAAACAAGTATAGAGAAAGATATAGCAAAAAATTTCAAAATTTTTACCCAATATGTACTTCTCTAAGTTCATGTCTATAATACTATTGCACTTACTTTACTATCGTTTGATACTTCAAGCCACAATCTACTGCGCTTTCTTGAAGTGCCTGCCTCAATTTCTTGATTTGGAAATGTTTGAAGTGAAGTACAATCCTCCTCTTCTTCTACATTTTCACTAGTACTTGGTAGAAGCTTTGAAATGGGCCTGCAAGTATCAAAAAACATACTTATAATTCAATTTAGAAATTTGATATATGATGCAGTCAGAGTCAGGTTTGATAACAAATTAGTTTCCGGTGAACATTTAACCTTTGCGATGTTTTGCAGAGTTGATTGTTAGCTTCATCACTTTCTCCTTGATTAATAGGTCTTCTTGATGTTTCATTATGAAGGTCCTCATTAGAGGCGAGTCTTTTAGGGTGAGAGTCCTCATCATTCTCATGCTTGTTAGAGAACGAGGCCTTGCAGAGTCTTATTGTTTCCTTAAACTCCTCCTCATCATTTTGGTACAAAAGATGGAGCCCATACTTTTGCACCGTCAAGCCTGGGAAATCATTAATTTCAGCCTCAATGGAACTGCATCGATTCGACCACTTTGGAAACCACCCACGTGTTATATAAGACAGCCACATGAATCCACCTAGCTTCAACAAGCTTATATCTTCCTCGGTGAGGCAATAGCTATGGAGACTTTCTAGACAAAAATTCCTGTTTTGAGAAAGAAACCCCAAGCGACAATGAACTTGTGAACCCTGACCGCCAACGAGTGTAGTTGAATGGTCAAGAACAGAAAAGAAGGCAAACAGAGCAAGTCCTGTCCAAGTAGTATCATCGTACAAATTTGGAGGAAGAAGGATTGTCACTCTAGGCTCATCACTCTGATGGCTGAACCAATCTACAATTTCTATTTGAGGGAAACAAGAATTATAGATAAGGCATTGATCAAAGTCCTGCAAAATAGAAATATATTGTGTCATTAGGAGTGAGAGTACTAAGAGAAAAAGGGAGAGTGAATATAGTATTTTTGGCAGAGTTGATTCTTACTTCGTTAGTTTTGCCTTGATAAATAGGCCTTCTTTTAAAATAGTCACCATTAGAACTACTAGTTGTTGGGGGTCCTGCCTTATCATCAAGATTTTGCCCATTTGTTTTTTCTTGATCAGCCAAAAATTGACTCGCGAAATCCGATTTCTCCAAAACCAAGTTGCATTGTTTCATATTTTGCTGAAATTGTAGCAGATCATGCAGGTACACAAGACGAAGCACACATGCCTGCACCGTCACACCTAGCCAATCACTTACAAATGAAGCTTCAATGTGGCTGCATTGGCGCAACATATGCTCCAATGGCTGCTGCCTCGGTACGTAGCATATCCAAATGAATTCATCTTGATTATTTAACCACTCCATTTCTGCTCCAATGGTGTGACAAGCAAGGATTTCATTATCCAGACCAGCTACACTCGTTCCCAATTGACAATATAGGAACTGCGGAATTTCTGACATCAAATTGGATTGGAAGGCTTCTTTATCCCCATGCATTGAAAAAAGAGCATATAGAGCGAGTCCCATCCAATTGTTATCATCGCACAAATTTCGTGGTATGCCAATTGTCACCGAGTGCCCGCGACTCTGCTGACTGAACCACTCTTGGGTTACTTTACTTGGAGGGAAGCAACTAGTACAACATAACAACGGATGAAAGTCCTGTAACATAAAAATACAGAGTCCAATCAAAGAGATGAAAATCCTGTAACATAGAAATACAGCGTCCAACGTGAGAGAGAGAGAGAGAGAAGATCGTGAGCCTTTTTGTAGCTCGTTTTGGTCCTTTTGGATATTTGATTGTCTGGGTGTGGGTCCTCGTATGAATACTGAGGAGTTCCGGCATTCGTCTCCTCGGTAGAACTGGGCAAGCATTGAGGGCGTGGGTCCTTCGCATGATAGCCGCTAACTCCGCTGACTTCATCATGATAAATGGGCAATCTTCTATTTAGGTCCTCGAGAATTTTATGTACTACACACACTTTGTCAATGCACGTTTTTAACTGTACTTTATATGTAAAATCATAAGCATCTAGCCGGTGTCCAGCATATTTGTTCTGATAAACACTTCCGTTTATCGTACCATTCAACTCACTAGATATCCCTTCAACAAATTTGCGGATAAACTGGTACTCCGACCTGTAAGATAGATGGAATGAAAATATTTTTGTGAGTCAATGCATACCAAATAGAGTTGAGTATATATGTGTGAGTGTAAAATGATAGAGATTCACATTAAAAATATGTAACAAGTGTGAGGAGTTAATATAGCATTGTTGGGCTCAAACTCAAAGGCTTAAGCTTTTGAGTTGTATGGTGTGTTAACATGCTATGTTATGGGCTCACTAAAAGGATTTCTCAAAGTGTTCATGGCTGTGATCTTCACAATGGTTCATGGAGTAAGAAGAAGTGCAAGCTATGAGCATTGAATAAGGGTCACTAGAAAATGAGCAAAAAGGTTCATGGCACAAGGCACAACAAGAGTACATGGAGTAAGGATAAATGTGTGTGGTGCGGGCAAAACCCATATAGCCCACAAGTGATCTTGGGGAGATAGTTGAGTACATATGTGTGAGTGTAAGATGATAGAGTTTCACACGGGAAATATGTAAGAAGTGTGAGTATTTAATATTAGCATTGTTGAGGCCCAAACCCATAGCTTTAGGCTTAAGCTTTTTGGTTGTGTAGTATTTTAACATGCTATGTTATGGGCTCATCAAAAGGACTCCAAAGTATTAATCTCCCTAACAAAAAGGAGATAAGTAAGTGTTGTTATTTTGCTAGATTGTGGTTGGTTTGAGTATTTTATAACAATGAGGGGAAAATACACTTTATGTCCCCCCTAAAATGTTACCTTATTTTTAATTTGGCCTTTAATGTTTAAAAATTGACAATGTACCACAACAAAGTATTAAAAATTTGTAATGTGACCCATCTGTTAGCAATTTTCGTCTAATTTAACAAAAAAATGGCCTACGTGCCACACACGTGCATTTTTCTATTTCAACTTTCCAAAATTGCCCTATATTTTTTTAGGGAATTTCAAAAATGCCCCCAATTAAATATACCAAAATCTAAATAAATAAATATGGGCGGTCGTAGTCACCCCCTTTGGCCATTTGGCTGGATTGGGGGTGGCCAAAACCACCCCCAAACCATTTAGGGGTGATGTAGACCAGGATGCTTGGGAGTATCTGAGGAAGACCCGAGCCGATGCCAGTGTGAAGACACCCCAGAAGATGGTGACACGTTCCCAGATGCAAGCTACAGCAGAGGCCCGTCCGGACCCGTAGCTGGATAGAGGAGACCGTCCGGACGATGTTTTAGCCATCCGTACCCATAGCTTTCTCGAGAGGGGGTCAGAATGCTCCGTTCAAAGCCCGTTCTCACCTCGTCCGGACGTTATGTTATTTTTTTTCCTTTTTTTATGTTTTACTTGAGTCATGTCCGGAATGCCAGATGTCCCGTCCGGATGTGTAGCCTTGTTTTGGCAGTAAACTGACTTTAATTCCTTTGTTTTAGGTTTAGGGTTTTAGAGGCTTATAAATACTTTAGTATAGCATTCAGAAACGCAGTTTATGTTGATTATTGATTTTTCTCGAATAAGAATAATCAAAGTTGATTTTTTTTTTTCTTCATATTTTCCTTTAATCTATAGATAGACTCTATATTTTGAAGAAAAATTCTTAGATCTTTGGTAGACTCAAGATCTAAGAATTATTTGTCTTTCTTCTTGCACTGTTTTATTTGCTCCGCTTAGTCAGGCTGTATCAAAGGGTGACTCGATTGCCTTCAAATGGCCAAAGAGGATGGCCAAGCCGGATTGGGGGTGGCCGAACCACTTGGCCACCCTTACTTGGTGTGACGTCCCACATCGCCTGGGTATGGAGATGGAGATGTGCTTATATGTATACTTTCACCCTTAATGACAACAACGCGTTTTAAAGCCGTGATGGTAATGATCCCATCAGAACTCCGCAGTTAAGCGTGCTTCTGCTGGAGTAGTACTAGGATGGGTGACCTCCTGGGAAGTCTGGTTCAGGGGAGCCAAAAGCGGACAATATTGTGTGTCATTGGGGTGGGATGTTACATTTGGCCCCTTGGATTTGATGCCCCAAAATATAAAAAAATGATTAAAAACAACCGTTCACTTGAACTTATAAAACACCTCATTAATCTCTTAAAGAAGTGTCAACCCTTTTGATAAAACTCTCACTAGAGAAATAGCCTGAAAACCCTAACTTCAGCTCTCTGGTCAAATGTTCAACAAGAGACCACCGAAGATTCAATCCTTTATGTGAACGTTGGGTTATCTTCAAAGATGAGTTCAACTGTCATTTCTTTGCGTGAGTGGTGCAAGAAGCTAAGACAAAGAAATTCATGAACCTGGTCCAAGGAAGGATGTTGGTAAACTAAGCATGTTGCAAGGTTCAATCACTTATCAAGGTTTTTCGTATAACTCATTCCAGATGAGAAGAAGTCCAAGAAGTTTGAGAGGAGATTGAACTCGCGTATCAAGACCATGATAACCTAATTTGAGATCTGCAAATTTTCTCAGCTGGTGGATCGTGCCTCGTTCTATGAGGAGGGCCTGAAGGAGAACACAACGACATTTATGAATTAGAGGAATAGGACTTTTGCGCCTGGTGCACCAACTAGAGGGGCTGAACTAATTAAGAGAATGGTCATGGAGAGTTATCCGCCCCAATGACCGCAAGGATGCGCCCTAGATGTGTAGTGACTCAAATAATTAACTAAGTATAAATAACTAAGTTAAGGGGTTAATTTAGGCTTTGGGTCACTGAGGACATAGGATGATCATTTTGGACCTTTGGACGGACGTATACTAGTTTAAGCAAACGTATGCTCCTGTCTTTTGTGTGGACGTACGCGAGAACATTTTACGTACGTCGTTGTTTGTAGTGCGGACGTATGGGAGGGGACCATCGGACGTACGTTTATAAATAGTATGCCACACTCTATGAATAGTACACGGATATATGCTCAAAAGTACCAGATGTAAGCTACTTTTTGGATTAACCGATAGATAATACCTTGACGTACGAAGCAGCCTTTGGACTGCTGGTGAATAGTACATGGACGTCCGCCACTAGGACCGGACGTCCGTTGCTTTCCAGCCCTATAAATACCCCATCACCCCCTCGCCCATTTCACGCCTATCACTCCCCATTCTTGCCCCCTAACCCTTCTGGAGACCCTTGTGTGAGTGTTTTGTGAGATTTGTGAGTTCAAAGCTAGTGTAGTAAATGTTATAGAAGTTTCACTTCAAGGAGGTAAAACTCAGTTGTCTAGCTCTTTAATTACGTCGTTATGCTACTCGATTATTGTCTTGTGTTGGTAGTCATAGTTTAGCTTTAGTTTAAATCTTGTTTACGTTAGCATTATGTTAACTTAGCATGACAGAGCCACCCGCCAGGACATGATTGAGATCATATTTATGCTTTATCTTGTTAAGTGTGGGCTTTAATTTTGTTTCAAAATAGTTAGATTCGAAATTGTAATTGTGTAACCTATTTGTTGACTAGTATTTGACCACGACGTTTGGAGATCTATCTATATAATGATGTTTTAGACTTACTTTGATTCCTTATTGATTGTGGGTTTAAATTATCGTTATTTATGTTTATAAATGAAAAGTCTTTCGCTGCAGACTCTCTACGGAAAGGAGATCCCTTAGTTTTGCTTCTCATGGAATGAGATTGGAAAATGAACCATGAAGCCATTTACCAGTTAATTGATTTTACAGAGACATTACATATTTCTAGTGCTTTGGGGTCGGTTTGAACTTAGTTTGCTATTAATTTTATGGTACAACAACACTCGGTGAGTGTATTGTTATGCTTGCTTCGATTGCCAATGCTATTGGAATGGGTCATTGACCAAGCTAGTAGAATTAGCTAGGCTTTAAGACCTTGGTATAGGTGATTTTAGCGTGGATACTTGGTGTTAGCTGCTATTCTTATTAGATTTGGCATTGTGTAGATCGGCTTTCAAGCTTCCAATACATGTGTTGCACAGTGTGACATAATGCTTGGATGATTGAGATCCGAGGGGAGCAGTGGATGAACGGTGGAAGGCTACGCCGATGAGCACTCCAAAGGAGGCATCGTCGTGAAGACCACCAGAAAATTGAAAGAAAACATTGGAATCCAGAGGAAAGGGACTCTCAGATCATGTAGAAATTTGTAGGAAAATATAAAATACAAAAATTATAGCAGAAAAAAGACAAAAAAAAAAAAAAAAATTAGGGGTGGTTCGATATTGTGTCTAGCAGTACTATAAATGGCTCATGAGGCTACATTATACTTTTATTAATTTTTTGTTTATAATACAAATGTTCATATTTATAGAATGGTAATAATCAAATTCTAAATTCTAAAATATTTTTACATTAACAAATATGAAATGTATGAAAAATATATTATATTTTAACACTTTAAAGCTTTAAATTTGAACTAGAGACGACTTTTTCTTAATCGATCAATAATATATTTAGTGCTGTTTGTATAACTCCAAATAAATATGGGAGTAGTTGCTATACGGTCAAGACAGAGTTTTTTACCTTCCACTCAAATGCTGTCACCTCATCTATTGCATTTTAAGAAAATGAGAACAAAATACAAGATTCACTCCCACTGCTCTCTCTCTAACACACGCAACACCTTGTTTTTTTTTTTTTCCTGGTTTTTGGGCGGCCAGGCTTTGGAGACTCACCCACCGGAGACCCACCCACCTAGCCGCCATGGGTCACGACCGGCCAGGCCAGACCCAACTGTGAGTCTAGCCGTGACCCAGGGTGGTGCTCCCCAAGAACCATCCTTGCCGTTAGTGGTCACATTCTCCGACCACTTTCTCACCGAACCCAACCACAAAATTCGTTTTTAATGCATCAAACTCTGTTTCTAATGCCTCAAAACTTGATTCTAATGCCTCAAAAATCATTTTTGAATTCAAAACTAAAACCTAGATTTTGAACGTTGGTCACGCCAGACCCANCCGGCCAGGCCAGACCCAACTGTGAGTCTAGCCGTGACCCAGGGTGGTGCTCCCCAAGAACCATCCTTGCCGTTAGTGGTCACATTCTCCGACCACTTTCTCACCGAACCCAACCACAAAATTCGTTTTTAATGCATCAAACTCTGTTTCTAATGCCTCAAAACTTGATTCTAATGCCTCAAAAATCATTTTTGAATTCAAAACTAAAACCTAGATTTTGAAAGTTAACCCTAAAGGGGTCTGGGATCCGCCGGAGAAGATGAACGTTGGTCACGCCAGACCCAAGGGGTACCATGGTGGGTGGGCGTGGGCCGAAATGACGGCGCTGGGTGGGTGGGCGTCGCCGGCCATGGGTGCTGCAACCTTCTTCTTTCTTTGTTTTCCTTCTCTTCTTTCTCTGCTGGCCGACCGAATTTAGTGTTTTTTTTCTACACAAATTTTTTGCAATTTTTTTGCTTTAGATGAGGTGTCTTACTTCTATTGGTGGGCGTAAACCTGGTCCTTTACGCAATGACTGAACTGAAGATATACTCAATAAATATACATTTAGAGTACTAAAGAGTCTATTTTGCAGTCAAAAAAATGGAAAAAGAAAAATCAGAAGTAGTAGAAGAAGATCAGTAAATCTTACTGATCATCCTTCAAACGGTATCCGCTGAGGCCAGCCACTCTTCTCAAAGCATCTCTCCACCTTTGCACCTTCTTCCTCTCTACGTTCTCCTTGAAACGTTCCTCGTCATGGTCGGCAATGGCTAAATAATGTTTACCGAAGGCATCTTCAAAAGTCCCCTTCAGATGCCGCGCATCATCAGGATCCACTTTGTAGAAAATAGGGCGAACTCCCATCCTTCTCGCGTCCATGCATTCAAGGATCTTTGCAAGTTCGTCCAAGCACCAAGGGGAAAATGCATACTTTTCTGACAAAATTACGACTGCTATCCTCGATTTCTCGATCGCCTTCAAGAGTTCCGACGAAATGGGTTTTCCTCTATCAAGTCCTTCCTCGTCCCTAAAGGTTTTAATCTCTTTATCCAAAGCGTGATAGAGATGGTCCGTAAAACTGTGGCGGGTGTCACGTCCGAAACTGAGGAAAACGTCGAACTCGTATTCAGAACAAGAAGAGGAAGGAGATGATGTGCCATTTTGAATATTGTTGGTGGAACTGGAAGCCATAGGACCAGGAACGGAACGAAAAAGTTGGATGGAGAGGAACCAAAGTATTTAAATGTTTTTGGGGGCAGGCCATGACCTATAAATTTTTTTATTATATTTTTCAACATCTAATTTTTTTATTTTTTATTTTTTTTTGGGGGGAATTGGGGAGAGGCCATGGCCATTCCCTGTCCCCTATGGATCCGTCCTTGCATGGGACACTTGGCATATATAGCTTCTTAGAGATTAATGGGTCATGAATCTCAGTGGCTCATGTTCAGATGCCATTAAGATTCGTCTGGACATGCTCAATGTCTGATTATTCTCATTTTCTCAGTGGCTCATGTTCAGATGCCATTAATTAAGATCCGTCCGGACATGCTCAATATATATTTGATGCTTCTCGGTAGCTCTTGGCTATGGCAGTTCTGTCCTAACCCACACAAATAAACACCAAACTCCACCAACTCTAACAAAATTAATGTTTTTTTCTTGAGGCTTTGTTTATTTGTTTTATTTTGAGCTGCTTAAATTGTTAAAGAATAACAATAAATTAGTTGTAATGTGATAAGCATCATTATGGGAGATCCTAATCCGTATTTTTATGCCATGCTAGCTGGAGTTTGGCTAAAAAACCAAAAGAAAGGAAAAGACAAAAGCAGTTAAGCAGGCGTGCGACAAATTTATTAAAGTCAAACAGATTTTAACTTCCGTATTTTTATGCCATGCGAGCTGGAGTTTGGCTAAAAAAACCAAAAGAAAAGACAAACGCAGTTAAGCAGGCGTGCGACTAATTTATAAAAGTCAAAACAGATTTTAACTTCCGTATTTTTATGCCATGCCAGCCCACACCATCTCCCAAAAGAAATGATATAAAATTCATTAAATATTAAACACTCCTCTCCGGGTTTCTCCAAGAAGACTTTCGATTCTGCGGGCGGTTTTCCGCGAGTCCACAATTTGACCCGACCCGGTAGCCGATTCCAACGCTGTCAGCTCCAAGCCTCCACCGTCTCCTCGCATAGATCCGATCGAATCACTCAACCAGTCTTCGATTCGTTCTCTGAATCTTGCTATATATCTCAGTGCTGAAATTCATCAGTTGAGATGGTTTTGATCTAATTCACACTCAATCTGAGCTTATAGTTAACATCCTTGATCTGTTGCGAAACCAGTTGCAGTGAATACAAGAGGAGGAAGATGACGTTGGGGAGTAGGCTGCCGACGTGGAAGAAGAGGGAGAACAAGAAGAACTCTCCAGCCACCCCTTTAATTTTCATTTTGATTTTTTTTTTTTTAAATTTTGTTTTAGTTTTTTAATATTTTTATTTTTTAAATTATTATTTGTTTAATATTTAATGAATTTTATATCATTTCTTTTAAAAGAATTAGTTTTTTATTGCCACATACGCGTCGTTTTGAACAACTGCATCGTACGGTAGTACTGCACCTAAGCCTTGCCCTGTGGCTGTGTGTCGAGCAGAATGACGTGAAAGCTTGGTTGGAAAATTCTCAGCTACATTCACGTGAATGCTGTGAATTATGGAGCAGACAAAAGTTCTATCTGCATGACGTGAAAGCTGTTAAAAATAATGAAATAAAAAATATATAAAGGATAATGATAAGTAAATTTGTGATTTTAATCTTATTGTTAAAAGTCTTATCTCTGAATTCATAAAAAATTTGTGATTTTGTTGAGCTCGGGTTCACTGAATTCATGGTGGACTGTTCTCTATTTAGGGTTCTTTTGGGAGTGCGATTTTAAAAATTACGTTTTCAAAAATTTCATTTTTAAAATCGTTATTTTTAAAATCGCATAGGCGTTTGGTAAAATATGCTAAAAAATATTTTTTTTATTAATCGAGTGTTTGGATAACATTAGCATAACATTAGCATATAATTGCGGTTTCATAGCCAAATTACTAATAAGGACATTTCTTTAACGGTAAAATGACTAACATTGTCTATATGCCTCCATTTTTAACACATATGAAAACAAAAGTATGAATTATAAAAACATTGAGTTATAATTTATCCTTCACTAGTATTTCATATATGGACATGTAAGTTGTTACAAACATTGAAATGAAACAGCACTAAAAAAAAACTTTAAAAGTCATTAATTATTGCAAATTGTTACTGTGCTCATCACTGTGCATTATGCACAGTGATCCGATGTACAATGACGGATCACTGTGCAGTGCACAATTAAAAAGTTGAAAAAAAACCACAAATTATCACTGTGCATTACCCATTAAAAATATATATTAAAAAAAATCACAAGTGGACTACCCATTTAAAAATAAAATAAAAATTCATCACAAATTGTTACTGTACACTCCCAAAAAAAAAAAAAAAACCTAAAATTTGTTATGGTTTTTTTTTTTTCCTCAAAATAAAATTTTGAGAAAAAAATCACAAACGCTTATTATTCTATAAAAATCGATCAAAGAACATAAACACATATATAAAAAGGCACAATAATCATACAAATTGTTACTGCACAATAATCATCACAAATTGTTACTGTACACTGCAAAAAAATAAAATAAAATAAAAAACCTAAAATTTTTTATGGTTTTTTTTTTTCTCAAAAAAAATTGCTAACATTGTACTTGTACGGTAATCTAAATAAAATTTTGAGAAAAAAATCACAAACGTTTATTATTCTATAAAAATAGATCAAAGAACATAAACACATATATAAAAAGGCACAATAATCATACAAACCATAGAAAACAACATCAAACACCAAACACAAAAGAGTTATATGGAGAAAAAGAAAATATTAAGGTCATATTCTTACCTGGTAGAGAAGCGGAGAGATGATGAACAACAATGGAGAAATGAAGAAGAGACTGAGAGAAAAAAGAGACAAGAAGGGTTTATATGTTTTAAGTGGGTATTCTTGGTATTTTTTTTTTTTAATTCCTGCACAAAATAGGTAACTATTGAGCCAAATATATTTTTAATAGAAATCGTGATTTTGTTTTAAATTCGCACTTTTTTGAATAAGCACCCTCTAATCAGCTTATGGAAATCACAGATTTTTTCACGATTTTAAAATTTGTGATTTTCAAATCGCAATCTCAAACACCCTAAAATTGCGATTTTGTTTAAAATCACAGATTATTTTTTTAAAAACGCATTCCCAAACACACCCTTAGTTTTCACACTTTCTTCATTCACTTCTTCATTTTGATTTATGTTGATAATATAATTATGATTGAAAATGGCCTCTTTGCTATTACCAATCTTATTCGTTGCTTGAAGAAAGAGTTTGGGATGAAGAATCTTTGGTCTCTTACGAAGCCCTCTTCCAATCCACCTGCTTAATTAAGACACACTCGAGAGGATAAAATATTGCTAGTTTTATATCAGACACGGGCCACAGGACATAAAACTCAAAATGACATGACACCAACTATCACTAGTCACTACTAGAAACTCTAAAATTGAAATAATACGACCAGAGCAACTAAAAAATTCATCAACACAATGTCCAATGTCTACATATATATATATATATATATATCATCGGTTCCAAATACCATAAAAAACCAAAACTAAAGTAAAATAAGAACAAGAACTCCATAGGGTAAAAGACCACAATAATAATTCCAACAAATTATAAAATCCCAATCGAAACAGAAGGTCTCCAAGAACCATTTAAGTAAATCTAAAACACATGCATGTACATGTACATGTACACTACTCCATAAACTAAAATACTTAAGACACCTTAGCAAATTTTCGCATACTCATACCAAACGTTGTGCTAGGAGGATCTTTTTTTTTGACATATCAACACAAGAGAGAGAGAGAGAGAGATGGGGATTCAAACTAGTGACTTCCGCTTTATAAGCGTGATTTCTAGTTGATTGAACTATCTCTTGGGAACATACTAGGAAGATCTTGATCTACTATATTATTTGAAAAATATTAATAACATTTATTGAGTCACCTGAGTAATAAAATTGGCTAATCCAACTGTGAGATCAAGCAGTGTGTCTTAACCCTTCTTTCATAAGATTTAAAAACAATGCAGTAAATAACTTGAAGTAAGAATAAAAACAAAATGCTTAGTAGTAAAATGTGGTCAACATAATAATATACCAAGTAATTACATAAGAAAAACAACAACATGAGAATTTTACTTCGTATATAAGATTTTTCCACACATTAATTACAACTTACTGTGAGCAATAAAGTTTCATCATTATATCCGAATACATAAAACTCACCCCAAGGCCCAAGCTTTGACATTATTTGTAGTCCTTCGAATTAGGACAATAGTCTTCGAATTAGACCGGTCCTATACAAGAATGGTATCAGTGTATTTAGGCAATAAAAATGATTAATTTCTTTTAATAGACTTATGTTGGCTGGATGTTCCAGAAAGGCACTTCTCAATGGGCAGTAGGTTAGACAAGGAAAATACAAGTAAACAAGAGAAGTAGCTGCAGAAAACGTGCGCAAAGCAGAGAAAAAAAAAAGAGGAATAAAACAGGGGAAATGAGGAGTTTTTCTGCAAAATGAGCTCTCGGCTCTTTCTTCTTTTTCTTCTACTTTCCATCTTCTTATATCCTGAATTTTTCTGCAGCTACACAATACAAAAGACAAGGGAAGCTTTTATAAAAGTAAGTTCTCAGCTCTCGGCTCTTTCTTCTTTTTCTTCTACTTTCCTTCATCTTATATCCTGAATTTTTCTGCAGCTACACAATACAAAAGACAAGAGAAGGTTTTAGAACCACACACACGTGGCTTCACAACACACATATTTTCACCTACAACAACACAACCAAAGGAAAAAAGTCAACAAGTCAATTTGTAACTAGAGGAATAGATGACTTACGATAAGTGAATAAGGAAGAGCACTTAAAGAAACCAAAGCAGAAGCCCCCAAAGTAGAGGAGAGGTTATTCTACATACGATTCTTTTGCCCTTGTCTTTGGATCAAGATCCCCTCATATTAGTGGAGAAATATGAGAGCTCTCATATTATAATCATGTCCGTCCATTTTAATCCAACCGTCCACAAAATGACACGTGTCACACATAATATATAATAAAATATTAATTAATTTTTTAAAAGAAAAGAAATTAAAAATAATAAAAAATTAAAATCAAATTTTAAAAAAAACTGGGGTGGCCGGCAACCCATAGGGGGTGGCCGACCACCCGATTTGAGCCTAGGGCTTTGGCCACCCCAGACCGGCCCCCTTATATTAGAGGGGAAATATGAGAGCTCTCATATTATAATCCTGTCCGTCCATTTTAATCCAACCGTTCACAAAATGACACGTGTCACACATAAATATATAATAAAATATTAATTAATTTTTTAAAAGAAAAGAAATTAAAAATAATAAAAAATTAAAATCAAATTTTTAAAAAAACTGGGGTGGCCGGCAACCCATAGGGGGTGGCCGACCACCCGATTTGAGCCTAGGGCTTTGGCCACCCCAGACCGGCCCCCTTATATTAGAGGGGAAATATGAGAGCTCTCATATTATAATCCTGTCCGTCCATTTTAATCCAACCGTTCACAAAATGACACGTGTCACACATAAATATATAATAAAATATTAATTAATTTTTTAAAAGAAAAGAAATTAAAAATAATAAAAAATTAAAATCAAATTTTTAAAAAAACTGGGGTGACCGGCAACCCATAGGGGGTGGCCGACCACCCGATTTGAGCCTAGGGGTGGCTTCCACCCCCTATGGGTTGCCGGGGGTCCCTAGGCTCAAATCGGGTGGTCAACCACCCCCTATGGGTTGCCGGCCACCCCAGTGTTTTTTTTTTTAAAAATTGATTTTAATTTTTTTTGGCCTTGGGTGTGGTTGGGGGTGGTTCGGCCACCCCATACCGTCGGTCTGGGGTGGCCAAAGCCACCCCTAGGCTCAAATCGGGTGGCGGCCACCCCGTATGGGTTTGCCGGCCACCCAAGTTTTTTTTTTTTTTAATTTGATTTTAATTTCTTTTGGCCATTGGGGGTGGTTGGGGTGGTTCGGCCACCCTAGACGGGCCTTTTTTAATTTGATTTTAATTTCTTTTGGCCATTGGGGGTGGTTGGGGTGGTTCGGCCACCCCAGAAGGGCCCGTCTGGGGTGGCCGAAGCCACCCCTAGGCTCAACTGGGTGGCCGGCCAACCCCTATGGGTTTGCCGGCCACCCTAGTTTTTTTAAAAAAATTTGATTTTAATTTTTTATTATTTTTAATTTCTTTTCTTTTAAAAAATTAATTAATATTTATTATATATTAAGTGTGACACATGACATTCTGTGGACGGTTGGATTAAAATGGACGGACAGGATTACAGTATGAGCTCTCATATTTCCCCTCTAATATGAGGGGATCCCGATCCCTTGTCGTTATGCTTGGTTGTACTGAGCTCAGCTGCTTTGTCCTCCGTCTTTTCATTAGCAATCTTCTTCTTTTTGGTCGTTTCTGAGTAATACAGGGAAGAGGGAAGGGAATTTTCATTAGCAATCTTAATGTTTTTTCTTGAGGCTTTGTTTATTTGTTTTATTTTGAGTTGCTTAAATTGTTAAAGACTAACAAAAAATTAGTTGGAATGTGATAATAGTTAATAAATTAGTTGTAGTGTGATAAGCATCATTATGGAAGATCCTAATCCGTATTTTTATGCCATTCCAGCTAGAGTTTGGCTAAAAAACCAAAAGAAAGGAAAAGACAAACGCAGTTAAGCAGGCGTGCGACTAATTTATTAAAGTCAAACAGATTTTAACTTCCGTATTTTTATGCCATGCGAGCTGGAGTTTGGCTAAAAAACCAAAAGAAAAGAAAAGTCAAACGCAGTTAAGCAGGCGTGCGACTAATTTATTAAAGTCAAAACAGATTTTAACTTCCGTATTTTTATGCCATGCCAGCCCACACCAATCTCCCAAAAGAAATGATATAAAATTCATTAAATATTAAACATACCTAGTAGCAAACATAATAATAGGAAATTATCTCTTACTATCATTTTCTTAAATTAAATGCAAAATTTATTGAAGAAAAATAATCAATTTGAATAAAAAATAACATATAAATTAGTATAAAATTTAAAGGGAAAAAAAAAAGGAAGAACATAACCACATGAAATAAAGATAAAAAATTAAAAATAAAATTTTTAATATAATTGAAAGAATTGTCTTCTTTTTGCAGTATACGTTTCCCAATTCCAATGAAACCTTAAAAACCAATGCCATCCATTAATTAAGCATGTAAACAGAAAAATGAATTACTCAATGAACAATAATTCAAACTAAAAAATCTTCAACTAAAAATAATGATAGAGAACTATCGCTCACTATTGATTAAAAGTAATCAATTTGAATAAAAATAATGTATACATTAAGAAATATATATATATATATATATATATAAGGAACAAAAACGAAAATGGAAGAATATAACCATAGTATAAAGAAAAAAAAAATGAAAATACTAATATAATTGAAAAAGAACTGTTCTAGCAAAAACAAAAAACAAAAATCAAAAATCAAAAGAAAGATATAAAGAAAAAAAATGAAAATGCCAATATAATTGAAAAATAACTGTTCTAACAAAAACAAAAAAGAAAAGAATTGAAGTGTATTTTTTAATTCAGAAACAACAATCAAAAACTCTATAAAATTTGTCTCTTACATATTAGGTTTGTTGTATTTATAACAATAAGCAAACTTGGAGCAAAAGTAAACCTAAGCTTATTATGGAAATTTCTAGAATAATAAAGAAAAAATTACAATAAAATAAAATCCTAATTTAAATAATGTAAATAATAAAATAAAATATATTTGATTGCTGGATTATTTGATTTGCTGGAATAAAATCTTCATTAAATTCACCAATAGAGCAACCAAGTCTTTTCTTATTAGATTAGATATTAAAAGAAAAAAAAACTGGTTTATATATTAAAATGTATGGACATGTGTTGTAATTTTAAGCACTAAATTTCTAGAATAATAAAGGAAAAATTACAATTAAATTAAATTTTAATTTAAATAACGTAAATAATAAAATAAAATATATTTGGTTGCTGGATTATTTGATTTGTTGGAATAAAATCTTCATTAAAGTCTCAAATAGAGCAACCAAGTCTTTCCTTATTGGATTAGATATTAAAAGAAAAAAAAAAAAACGGTTTATATATTAAAAAGTATGGACATGTGTTGGAATTTTAAGCACTAAATTTCTGGAATAATAAAGGAAAAATTACAATTAAATAAAATCCTAATTTAAATAACGTAAATAATAAAATAAAATATATTTGATTTGCTGGAATAAAATCTTCATTAAAATCTATAATAGAACAATCAAGTCTTTCCTTATTAGATTAGAAATGAAAAAAAAAAAAGAAAAAAGACTTATATATTAAAAAGTATGAACACGTGTTACAATTTTAAGCATTTCAAATGTCAAAACTCGAGTTTTATATATATATATATGATTAGTTTTTTATTGCGACATACGCGTCGTTTTGAACAACTGCATCGTGCGGTAGTAGTGCACCTAAGCCTTGCCCTGTGGCTGTGTGTGGAGCAGAATGACGTGAAAGCTTGGTTGGAAAATTCTCAGCTACATTCGCGTGAATGCCGTGAATTATGGAGCAGACAAAAGTTCTATCTGCATGACGTGAAAGCTGTTAAAAATAATAAAATAAAAAATATATAAATTTGTGATTTTAATCTTATTGTGAAAAGTCTATCTCTAAGTTAAATGGTTTTACATAGTCATTTCCGCTAAAGCATTTTGATACATAAAGTTTTATGAAAAACTATGCATCTATTTAAAAAATGTTTTGATTGGAGAACTAGCTTCAGTAAAAATAAGAGAGTGAAATTAATTTTAGATAAGAGTTTACATCATACACAAAGAACGATAATTATACCTATCCATTGAGAAAGATAATCTATGGACTCAAACAAGCCCTTCAAGAGTGGTTTTGTTGAGCTCGGGTTCACTGAATTCAAGGTGGACTGTTCTCTATTTAGTTTTCATACTTTCGGCATTCACTTATTCATATTGATTTATGTTGATGATATAATTATGATTGAAAATGGCCTCTTTGCTATTACCAATCTTATTCGTTGCTTGAAGAAAGAGTTTGGGATGAAGAATCTTTGGTCTCTTACGAAGCCCTCTTCCAATCCACCTGCTTAATTAAAGACACACTCGAGAGGATAAAATATTGCTAGTTTTATATCAGACACGGGCATAAAACCCAGAATGACATGACACCAACTGTCACTAGTCACTACTAGAAACTCTACAATTGAAATAATACGACCAGAGCAACTAAAAAATTCATCAACACAATGTCCAATGTCTATATATATATATATAGATATCATCGGTTCCAAATACCATACAAAACCAAAACTAAAGTAAAATAAGAACAAGAACTCCATAGGGTAAAAGACCACAATAACAATTCCAACAAATTATAAAATCCCAATCGAAACAGAAGGTCTCCAAGAACCATTTAAGTAAATCTAAAACACATGCATGTACATGTACATGTACACTACTCCATAAACTAAAATACTTAAGACACCTTAGCAAATTTTCGCAGACTCGCACCAAACGTTGTGCTAGGAGGATCTTGATCTAATATACTATTTGAAAAATGTTAATAAGATTTAATGAGTCACCTCAGTAATAAAATTGGCTAATCCAAGTGTGAGATCGAGCAATGTACGGTATGTACCTTAAACCTTCTTTCATAAGATTTAAAAACAATGCAGTAAATAACTTCAAGTATGAATAAAAACAAAATGCTTAGTAGTAAAACGTGGGCAACATAATAATATACCAAATAATTACATAAGAACAACAACAACATGAGAATTTTACTTCGTATATAAGATTTTTCCACCTATTAATTACAACTTACTGTGAGCAATAAAGTTTCATCATTATATCCTAATACATAAAACTCACATGTCAAAACAAAAAAAAAAAATCATAAAACTCACCCCAAGCTTTGACATTCTTTGTAGTCCTTCGAATTAGGACAATAGTCTTCGAATTAGACCGGTCCTATACGAGAATGGTATCAATGTATTTAGGCAATAAAAATGATTAATTTCTTTAAATAGACTTATGTTGGCTGGATGTTCCAGCAAGGTACTTCTCAAAGGGCAGTAGGTTAGACGAGGAAAATACAAGTAAACAAGAGAAGTAGCTGCAGAAATTCTGCAGAAAACGTGCACAAAGCAGAGAAAAAAAACAGAGGAATAAAACAGGGGAAATGAGGAGTTTTTCTACAAAATGAGCTCTCGGTGTAAGATATTTCATTTAAAGTGTGTCCCTTATGTCACATAATTGTGATTACAAAATATCACAATAATGTATGTCACATATTTATTGTGATTACGGTGTTAATGACTTATTCCAATCAAAGTAAAATCAAATATTCTGAATTAAATTATTGATTTAATTCTTGAGTAACAAGTAATTTGATTTCATTACTGATATATTTTATGGAATCAAATATGCTATATTGATTAAATATTTGATTTTTATTCCTTGATGGGAGGAATAATTAAAGTTGTAGCTATAATTGAGGGTCCTTGACCTACCTATAAATAAGGCATGTGTATTCCATCAAATGGCGCTCACTGTTAGGCATAAGTCAGAAGAACCCCTCAATATTGTTCTATTTTGTTTTCTGACTTTTGTAGATGTGAAGCTATTCTTCAATTGGCTTGAGCAAAGCATGGCTAAAGGTATTTATATAATTATTCATTCCGCTGCTAATTTTATTAGCATTTAATTATATTTAGAATTCTTACATGTGGTATCAGAGCCTCCTCTAGGCCATATTTGTTCAGTTTTATTTGAGATATGCCTGCTATGACATTTATTTTTTGTTTCAATAATTTTTTATTTGTTTATTTGATTATTGAAACAAAATTATGGTGAAAAGCATGAAAATCACGGCTACGTTGTTTATTATGTTTATTGTCAACATTGTTTAGTTTTCTATTATGAATATGCATATGACTAAGCATGTTCTAGAAACAATTTTTTTTAATTCTGAAATTTTTTTTTGCTGTTTTGTGGAAACTAAACATGTGTGTTTGACCATATTGCCCTTGTCCCCATGGAGAAACAACTGAAACTCACGGCTAACCCAGAAGTCGTGAACCCACTACCCAAGCACCATCGTGACCCACTGCCCAACCACCATCAAGCGGCGTTTTTTAGCTGCATAAGGAAAATAGCTGTTGGCCGCATAAGGTGAGCCCGGGATGTCGGCGCTCAAAGCAGCAGCAGCCCATATCTGTGGGTAACGGAGCCAAGCTCTTGCTTGCAGTGGCTGAGAGCTGCTGTCGCCCATAAAGGACGACGGCAACAGCCCTACACGGGCTGCCTGTCGTCTAGCTGGCCTTTGATGGCCGGCACATGAGGAACGGTGGCGGCGGGGTATGAGGAATCAGAAGGGGCGGCGGCTAGGGTTTGGGTATTTTCAGGTTGGGGACTTAAGGATGTGGGTAGGGTTTCTAACCCATAAGGAACTGGGTTAAGCAATATGGGTCATTGGAATGGGTTTATCCTAGCCCAAGCCCGATTCAGTTTAAAAAAAAAAAAAACTGGGTCATTAAGTGGGCTGACCTAGGAGCCCAATCCATTAGCCCATCCAGATTTCAAAAAAAAAAAGGGGGGGGGGGGGGGGGGGGGAAC
>CM017327.1:32737622-32901609 GCA_006937295.1 Carpinus fangiana | reverse complement strand
GTTTTTATTTCTATGAGTTAATTAGAATAAGATAATAAATTTAATATTGAAAATAAAATTTCTCTTAGGCCCACAGGTACGGAAAATTTTATTTATTAATGCTAAATTTATTAGTCTTATTAATAAAGAGTAAATTTCATGCGTGATGCAACCTTTGCCCACAGGTAGGTTGAAATTTACTGTTAAATTAACATTGGTTAATTTAACATAAAGTTATTTCATGGCATTCAAGTATATTATTTTTCTTGGTTATTGGATGTATTCCTACTGCTTTAATTATTAGTATTTTATGTTCCAATAATTCCTAGTGGTAATTTTACCTGACTGAAAAGAAAATGTGCTTTTCACTTTGGGGTATTTGGAGACTGAGTTGGCGGTTCGTATGGACGAAATCAAGTACGCCACATGAGATTATTAAACATGAACGATTGTAATGATTTAATCACCTAAGTTTCAACGTTCATGAAATCTCATATTAAGGCAACATTAGGGTTTTATCCCTTAATGTTTTAGGGCCAAAGAAAAGTCATTGATGAACATTTAGTGAGTTCCAATAAGGCTTTGGCCAACACCCTAATAGAAAAGCTTTAAAGTAAAACCTTTTACATTTTCAAAATGTGCCTTAGCAAATTATGAAAATGAATGACATAATAGCTCATTATAAAGTCCCTAAAGGTTGAGTTTTTTGAGTCATTTTTGGTCTACTTTATTTTTGAAATTCTCTCTTCTAAATATGATATTTTTTCAAATATCTTGTGGCACATATAAGGATAATTGGTCAATAAAGAAACTTTTGATCATGTGTGTTCAAGAAGATGAGAAGTTGATAGGTCATAAGAGGTAAAGTTAAGACCAAAAAAAAAAAAAAAACCCACTCATATATTAAAGAAAAAAAAAAAAACCAAGAAATAAATTGTGAGAGAGAGAAAAAGAGAAATTTAAGACATATTTAAGTGGAGATAGAGGGAGAAGTTGATAGGTCATAGGAGGTAAAGTTAAGACCAAAAAAAAAAAAAAAAAAAACCGGCTCATATATTAAAAAATATGGACACGTGTCGCAATTCTAAGCAGTCTCTACGTCAAAACTCGGCTTTTATATATATATATATATATATATGATAATAATAAAAAAATCTTAACTGGGGTTGGCTTAAACCCAGCCACGTAAGCAATTCCGTATTTCCACCGGAAACTTCCCTTGCGCCTATCATTACTCCAAAATTAAACCCAGTGTTCTTCATGATTGGTCAAAATGCCAAAAAGAAACAGATTAAAAACAGATCAAAAGACAATCATTCCTTAAAAAAAAAATTCTCAATTTCCAATGTTCTTCTCATAGGCTTTCCTTTCCCAAGAACAAGAAATCTAGCTTTTTACTCGTGCAGGACATGGAAATAGAATTTAGAAAATAGTAATATTTATAAAGTTTATTTAATTAATTAACCATTGGTTTTTACCGGAAACCAATACATACGCTATTAAAGGCACATTTTATTTATTGGGGCCTAAATATTAAGTTATTGCTAGTAAAAAAAAAAGAGATTTTTTTTCGAGCTAAAATAATGTATTAGAGACATGATTGGATATTTAACAAAAATCATTAAATATCTTATCTCCAATTACAAAGTGTTAAAATATTAATTAAATGATTAAGTTTATTCTTTATTATTAGTTTAAACTCGATTTAGCATGGTATCAGAAGAAATATTATGAGATAAATAGTGATTTAACATGGTATTAAAAGAGAAATGTCATGAATTTGAACACTGGTTCTACAATTTAACACTTATTTCATTAAATATTACACAAGTTTGATCTCATTTGTTGAGGAAAAATTTAAGTTTACATATAAAAAAAATGTTAAAATATTAATTAAATAATTAAGTTCCCCGGAAGCAAGATACTAGTCAAAACAATAAGAACTTTCCTTACCTCAAAATGTAAGCATCATTCTGGCAAGTAATAAAGCTAAAATGATAACCTTACAGTAGAATGAGACTTGGGAGCTTATTCCTCTACCCTCTAGGAAGCACACATTTGTTACAATTGGGTATATACCATCAAATATCACTCTCTTGGTTATGTTGATCAATGATCACCACAAGGTTTGACTAGTTGCTAAGGGCTACACTCAGACCTATGGTGTTGAGAATATGATGAGACCTTTTCTCATGTGGCAAAAATCTCTTATGTTTGCTTGTTGGTTTTTCTTGCTATCAATCTTGATTGGCTTTGTTAGTGTTTTGGCACATTCGGTGGTTTGTGTGTAATCATATGAAAATGAGTAGCCTGTCTGGACAACTAGAAGTAGTGTCCGAACAGCTTTTCCAGAGGGTTCACTTTGAAGACATGTCCGAACAGCCAGAAGCCGTGTCCGAACAACATTTCCAGAAAGTTTACTTTGAAAACATGTCTGGACAGCCAGAAGCCGTGTCCGGACAACATTTCTAGAGAGTTTATTCTATTTGGCATGTTTGGACATTGGGCTTGTCATGTCCGAACATTGAAGGTTTATGCATATGTAACCCTAACTGTGTTCGGACACGTACTTAATCCTATTCGAACATAGTTGTTTTATTGTTGTGCAAATTTATATTTATACCATCTATATGCACATTGGAAAGTATGTATTCAGAGAGTGAATACTATGAGCTAAGAGAGAGTGATAGAAACATGGAACTAGAGCGTTTGTACCTCTCTTAGAGTAAAGGTGAGAAATCTCATCTAAGTTTTCATGATCAACACTTGAAGCCAATCGGAGTTTCGGTGAAGGTGATCACATAGAAGAAACCCCTAGGGGTTCTGGAAGAACTACTGCAGTAGCAGACAAGTGTGTCGCTTATCTAGTATATTAGATTGTCGTTTGCAACAAGTTTGTAAGTATTGACATTGTGTAATTTCTTGTTATTTTATTGTGAATGATTTACTGAGTTTGGCTACCTCGGAGAGGTTTTACTTTTAGAGAGTTCTCTAAAGGGTTTTTTCTTTGTAACCAAACATCCATGTCTCTTTATTTACAGCTTTTATATGTTGCATGCTTAAGATTTTTAATTTTGATTATTATTGTTAAACACCTATATATTCAACCCCCTTCTAGGTGTAGTCTGGAATCTATTAGGTTTTTCAGTCTCTTTATCAATTATATGTGAAAAGAATGTCTTTCTTCATGGTGATCTACTTGCGGAGATTTATATGAAGTAACTACTTGGATTTGTTTCTTAGGAGAAGTGTCAGGGCAGTGTTTGCCAATTGAAGAAGACTTTGTATGGTTTCAAGCAATTACCGAGAACATGGTTTGAAAAATTCTTTGAAAGAGTAATGGATTTTGATCTCCATCGGTGCTAGACAGGTCACTCGGTCTTTCACTTAAAATCTAAAACGACATGATAACAGCTATCACTACAACAAACTCTAAAATTGAAACAATACAACCAGCAACTAAAAATTCATCAACACGTACATTGTCAAAAGTCCACATATCATTGGTATCCAAATACCATAAAAAAACCAAAACTAAGTAAATAATAACAAGAACTCCAATGGGTAAAATGCCACAATAACAATTCCAGCAAATTCTAAACACCAAGCCAAACGAAAGGTCTTCAAGAACAACCATTTAAGTAAACAAAAACATGTCCATCACTCCATAAACTATATATTGACACCTTAGCAAATTTTCCTCTTGTGTCTTGCGGAGAACGGAAGGTTCAACACGTACGTCAGAAGAACAGCTAATGTAAAAGCCCATATCTTGCTAAAATGGCGCTGTCTTGTGTCTTGCGGAGAGGATCACCTCTGGCAGGATTTGTTCCCCTCTGTTTAAATGGATGTTTGTAGCTTTCGAGCTTATTTTCTCCAGGTTTTTATATCATAATCCCATTTCAAAAAAAATCTTTATCTGCCATATTATCTGAAAAATGTTAATAAGATTTTATGAGTCACCTCAGTAATAGAATTGGAGTGTTTCAAACATAATGCAAGCTGGTGATATTCAAAATATTATACTCAACATGTCAATACTAAACTTTACAACATCAAGCACAAGTTAACCCCAACCCCCCCCCCCCCTCTTTGTAGTGGAAAAGATTCACCTCCCCTCTCTTCCTCTTAGTGAGGCTTTTTTGTTGGTCCCCCCCCCCCCTCTCTCCATCCCTCTTTGTAGTGGAAAAGATCCACCTCCCCTCTCTTCCTCTTAGTGAGGCTTTTTTGTTGGTCTGTTTGTAAGGTTCTGGTTTGTTTTCTATGAAGCAATTTGTTACCAAAAATAAAAAAATAATAATAGTAATAAAAAAAAACAACAACAACAACAACCAAGATAATTTTTCAGTTTACCTCAAATCATAGTAAAATCTATATTTTTAAATAAATTCTCACATGGTACGTGCAACATATTTTCACCTCAACACCAAAATATAGATTGTCACACCGTATGCTTAACATATTCAAAAAAGTCATAAAAAACACATAATATAGAAATAATACATTAAATTCCAATAAGTACGTACTGTTAATTCTTTGTAAAACATCAAATTCAAGTACTTGAAAAATAACCCAAATTAAACAATTCTACTCAACTGATCATGCGCAAACACCAATATCCAAGAGTTTCTTCGTACACCTATCCCAAGTACGCAAATTAAACAATCAAACATTAGCACCTAAGCAGATCACAAAACCAATTTTTTCCTTAAAGATTCTAACTGCTCGGTCCTATTCAAGAATGGTATCAATGTATTTACTATTTAGGCAGTAAAAATGACGAGTTTATTTTAGTAGACTTATGATAGAAGCTAGAGGAATAGATGACATACGACAAGTGAATAAGAAAGAGCATCCAAAGAAACAAAAGCAGAAGCCCTCAAAGTAGAGGAGAGGTTATTCTATGATTCTTTTGCCCTTGTCTTTAGGCCTGGGATCATGAGAGCACTGGTAGAGCTGGGATCAGTTGCCTTGTCCTCCTGGGTTTGGCTTAACCGTGTTATTGTTTCCTTAAACTCTGTCTCGTCGTTTTGGTACAAAAGACGAAACCCACACTTGTGCACGGTCAAGCCTAGTAAATCAGTGCCAATTGAAGCCTCAATGAAATGGCTCTGATTCAACCAGTTTGGAAACGACTCACGTGGTATATAAGACAACCAAATGAATCCGCTTGGCTGTAACAACATGAGATCTTCTTTAGTGAGACGATACATATGGTCCATTTGGACATGTCCCAGACCACAAATATCGGTTTCCAATAGACAAGTGATAAAGTTGGAAGGAGCTGGTAAATCCCGAATGTCAACAATTGTAGTTCCATGGTCCTCGACTGAGCAAGAAACACAAAGAGCAAGTCCCAACCAAGTGCTATCATCGTACAAATTTGGAGGAAGAGGGATTGTCACTTGGGGGTCATCACTCTGATGTTCGAACCACTCCAAAATTTCATTTGGAGGAAAACAAGAGTTGTAGAGAAGGGATGAAGCGAAATCCTGTAAAATAGAAATATTGTGTATGATGAGTGACTAGCTAGAGTGAAACAAAGGGAGAGGAAATAGTACCTTTGTGGTAAATCAAATACTACCATATATATATATATAAGAAGAAGAAGAAGAAGAAGAAGAGCGGATCAAACTCCTGAAACATAGAAAAAAGATATAGCTTCCAATCAGAGAGAGAGAGAGAGAGATGTGGATCATCAGAATTCTTACCAGCGGGCCCATTTGGTAGAATGGCTTGGGAGTTGTGAGTCCTCCGAGACTAGTATGCTCCTTCTTGGAAGAGCTACGGGTTAGATGCAAATAGTCAACATACGAGGTCAAGAGTCGTACAATTGTACGAGTAAACTCATCGAAATTATGCCGGTATACCAGATGGACTCCACACTTGACCGCTGAAGACACGACGTCTGGAGTATCACTTCCAAACAAGAATGTAGCCCAACTCATTTGATTACAATATTCATATGAGCGCATCCAATCCCCACTTGGTGTGAATGACACCCACAGCAATGCACGTTTGTATAACGAAATTAATACCTCGTCTTCACTGATGCTATAGGGTGTTGATATCGGCTTCATACCACCAATGTCGGTTTGCAATTCACAAATGACGCGATGAGGAACTCCTGAATCCAAGTCCATGCGAACGGCAGTCGGATGCTTGTGAAATGGGAAAACAGCACACATTGCAAATCCCATCCATTTACTATCATTGAACAAATTTTGTGGTATTTCAATTCTCACTGAGTTCCCCTTATTCTGACTGCTGAACCACTCTGGGATTTCACTTTCCGGAAAGCACTGATTATAAATACTGCGGTGGTTGCAGGGGTCCTGGAAACACATGTAGAACAAATGTATGAACGTACGTTTAGGTTGAGAAACTTTTTTGCTTCTCACATTCTCGTTTAATTATATATATATATATATCCGAGTTCATTTATCGTTAAAAGAAAAATAAAAACAAGTTGAATAATTGTTTTCCGTAGTTGCTGAGTGATTTTTTAGTGGAAGTAATTGAAGAATGAGTGCAATGGACCATCCATATGTACACGCATGCATGAGAAGGTGAAGCCACTTTCAGATGGTAAAGACTAAAGATGATTCTACATGAACTACGCGTACTCAATAATAGATAAATGCTTTGAAATAATGGGATCTGTTTATTTTCAAAAGGCAATGCAAAATGCTCAAATCAGGTGTACAAAAAGTATAAAAGATAAACATCGATCTAATTGAATATCAAGAAAAAGCATGAAAATTAAGCACATTAATTAGTAACGTCTAAAGTAGCTGTCTAGGTAAAGAGTATTGAGGAAAAATACTTAGTTTCACTCACTCTTCAAAAATTTTAGGGTTAAATACTAAATTGCCCCCTAGGGTTTCGGCTCTTTATTTTTTTTGTCTCCTAGGGTTTCATTTGAATCACACGAGGTACATATGGTTTTCATCCAAAAGGATCCTCTCTATTTCTTTTGAAATGGAGATGATTTCATTCCGGTTTTCATAAAGACCAAGATAGTACCTATGTTAAAAACTTGTCAACAACTTAACGGAGCACCACATCAACACTAATAAGATGTCGCCACATGTCATTTAATTAATTTTTTAAAAAAAAAATTATATTTTTTTAACAAAAAAAAAAAAAAATTTGCTTGGCCATTTTGGGGGTGGCTGACCGCCCCCAAGGAGCCCAGGGGGTGGCCGAAACCACCCCCAAGAGTTTGAAATTTACTAAATTTTCTTACAATTTCTTAGAAACCAAACATATAGCAAACCTGAATTTTTGGAGCACATTTTCTTCAATTTAGAATCAACCAAATGGGATTGTTTCTGTTCAGCTAGCGAGCTTGAACCACATCAGAAACCGCCGAACTTTTGCTCATTTGAGCCTTGCGAATAGGCCAACCCAACGGAGGTGGCAAAGAAATATTTAATTACATAATATTTCTATCATTAATCAATATAATATAATATCTTAATGTGCCTGTAATATTTAATTAAATTAGAGTGAATTGATGGAGTCGGGGACTTTTACTTTAATATCATGTTAAATCAACACTTATTCAAAAAATTTTAACTTATAGAAAGAGATAAATTTAATAACTTAATGAGAAATGCTAGGTGCTCTCCTAACGTTCTGCTTGTGTACTCCTAGTCCTAGGTAGATATTATTTTATAAAAAAAATAAAAAGACAATTGCTCTTATTTCACTTACTTGGTTTTTATAAAATAATATACACCTAGGATTCGGACACAAGAAGAAACCTCTCCTAGGAGAGTACCTAACATTTTTCTTAATTTAATTTATATTCTAATACACACACCCCAACGTTAGCTCAGGGTTTTTTAGGGTCTTGTCCCCACCAACATATTTAACAATTTTTTGTCTGTTGTGTGTAATCAAGAAATCCATGCAAGAAATTCTCTTTTTATCATCGTTATTGCGTATTTTGTTTACTCTGTTGTGTGAGTGTGTGTGAGAGAGAGAGAGAGAGAGGGAGGGACAGAGAGAGACCTGCGCAAATCCTGTAAACCAAGTCAGAAGCATCCTTATTGTCTCAGCAGCGGTTCCACTCTGCTCATTCCTAAATGGTATTGTCTCAGTGCCCGCATCAAATTCTTGATTTGGAAATGTTTGAAGTGAAGTACAATCCTCCTCTTCTTCTACATTTTCACTAGTACTTGGTAGAAGCTTTGAAATGGGCCTGCAAGTGTCAAAAAACATACTTGTTATTCAATATAGAAATTTGATATATGATGCAGTCAGAGTCAGGTTTGATAACAAATTAGTTTCCGGTGAACATTTAACCTTTCACCTTTGCGATGTTTTGCAGAGTTGACTGTTAGCTTCATCACTTACTCCTTGATTAATAGGTCTTCTTGATGTTTCATTATGAAGGTCCTCATTAGAGGCGAGTCTTTCAGGGTGAGAGTCCTCATCATTCTCATGGTTGTTAGAGAACGAGGCCTTGCAGAGTCTTATTGTTTCCTTAAACTCCTCCTCATCATTTTGGTACAAAAGATTGAGCCCATACTTTTGCACCGTCAAGCCTGGGAAATCATTAATTTCAGCCTCAATGGAACTGCATCGATTCAACCACTTTGGAAACCACCCACGTGGTATATAAGACAGCCACATGAATCCACCCAGCTTCAACAAGCTTATATCTTCCTCGGTGAGGCAATAGCTATGAAGACTTTCTAGACAAAAATTCCTGTTTTGAGAAAGAAACCACAAGCGACAATGAACTTGTGAACCCTGACTGCCAACAAGTGTAGTTGAATGGAGAACAGAAAAAAAGGCAAACAGAGCAAGTCCTGTCCAAGTAGTATCATCGTACAAATTTGGAGGAAGAATGATTGTCACTCTAGGCCCATTACTCTGATCACTGAACCAATCTACAACTTCACTTTGAGGAAAACAAGAATTATAGATAAGGCATCGATCAAAGTCCTCATCAGGGTGAGAGTCCTGATCATTAGCGCTGTTACTTGGACTGGCCTTTGCCTCATTCTCATGGTTGTTAGAGAACGATGCCTTGAAGAGTCTAATTGTCTCCTTAAACTCCTCGTCATTTTGGTACAAAAGATGGAGTCCACACTTGTGCACTGTCAAGCCTTGGCAATCGCTAATTTCAGCCTCAATGGAACTGCATCGACTCAACCACTTTGGAAACTGCCCACGTGGTATATAAGACAGCCACATGAATCCACCTTGCTTTAACAAGCTGACATCTTCTTCGGTGAGGCAATAGCTATGGAGACTTTCTAGACAAAAATTACTGTTTTGAGAAAGAAACCCCAAGCGACAACGAACTTGTGAATCCAGATTGCCAATGAGTGTAGATGAATGGTCAAGAACAGAAAAATACGCAAACAGAGCAAGTCCTGTCCAAGTAGTATCATTTGGGGGAAGAAGGATTGTCACTCTAGGCTCATCACTCTGATGGCTGAACCAATCTACAATTTCTATTTGAGGGAAACAAGAATTATAGATAAGGCATCGATCAAAGTCCTGCAAAAAAGAAATATATTGTGTCTAATGAGTGAGAGTACTAAGAGAAAAAGGGAGAGTGAATATAGTATTTTTGGCAGAGTTGATTATTACTTCGTTAGTTTTGCCTTGATAAATAGGCCTTCTTTTAAAATAGTCACCATTAGAACTACTAGTTGTTGGGGTTCCTGCCTCATCATCAAGATTTTGCCCATTCGTTTTTTCTTGATCAGCCAAAAATTGACTCGCGAAATCCGATTTCTCCAAAATCAAGTTGCATTGTTTCATATTTTGCTGAAATTGTAGCTGATCATGCAGGTACAAAAGACGAAGCACACATGCCTGCACCGTCACACCTGGCCAATCACTTACAAATGAAGCTTCAATGTGGCTGCACTGGCGCAACATATACTTCAATGGCTCCCTCGGTACGTAGCATATCCAAATGAATTCACCTTGATTATTTAACCACTCGATTTCTGCTCCACTGGTGTGAGAAGCAAGGATTTCACTATCCAGACCAGCTACACTCGTTCCCAATTGACAATATAGGAACTGCGGAATTTCTGACATCAAATTGTATTGGAAGGCTTCTTTATCCCCATGCATTGAAAAAAGAGCAAATAGAGCGAGTCCCATCCAATTGTTATCATCGCACAAATTTAGTGGTATGTCAATTGTCACCGAGTGCCCACGACTCTGCTGACTGAACCACTCTTGGGTTACTTTACTTGGAGGGAAGCAACTATTATAACATAATAACGGATGAAAGTCCTGTAACATAAAAATACAGAGTCCAATCAGAGAGATGAAAATCCTGTAACATAGAAATACAGCTTCCAATGTGAGAGAGAGAGAGAGAGAGAGACAAGATCGTGAGCCGTTTTGTAGCTCGTTTTGGATATTTGATTGTCTGGTGGGTCCTCGTATGAATACTGAGGAGTTCCGGCATTCGTCTCCTCGGGAGAGCTGGGCGACCATTGAGGGCGTGGGTCCATCGCATAAGAGCCGCCAACTCCGCTGACTTCATCATGATAAATGGGCAATCTTCTATAGACTGTTGGCTCCTTGAAAGTGTTACGGAATACACACAAATTGTCAATACACGAGTTTACGGCTTTTAACACTGTACATGTAAAATCTTTCACATCTCGCTGGTGTCCAGCAAATGTGTTCTGATAAACACTTCCGATTATTGTACCATTCAACTCACTAGATATCCCTCCAACAAATTTGCGGATAAACTGTGACTCTGACCTGTAAGATAGATGGAATGAAAATATTTTTGTGAGTCAATGCATACCAAAATGAGGGTGGCCGAGCCGGATTGGGGGTGGCCTAACCACTTGGCCACCCCCATTTGGCCCCTTGGATTTGATGCCTCAAAATATAAAAAATGATTTAAAACAACCGTTCACTTGAACTTATAAAACACCTCATTAATCTCTTAAAGAAGTGTCAACCCTTTTGATAAAACTCTCACTAGAAAAATAGCCCTAGCTAAAACCCTAACTTCAGCTCTTTGGTCAAACATTCAACAGAGGACCACCGAACATTCAATCCTTTATGTGAACGTTGGGTTATCTTCAAAGATGAGTTCAACTGTCATTTCTTTGCGTGAGTGGTGCAAGAAGCTAAGACAAGGAAATTCATGAACCTGGTCCAAGGAAGGTTGTCGATAAACTAAGCATGTTGCAAGGTACTTCATTCACTTATCAAGGTTTGTCGTATAACTCAGTCCAGATGAGAAGAAGAAGTCCAAGAAGTTTGAGAGGAGACTGAACTCGCGTATTAGGACCAGGATGACCTGTTTTGACATCTGCAAATTTTCTCAGCTGGTGGATCGTGCCTCGTTCTATGAGGAGGGCCTGAAGGAGAACGCAACGGCATTTGTGAATTAGAGGAACATGACTTTTGCGCCTGGAGCACCAACCGGAGGGGCTGGACCAATTAAGAGAATGGTCATGGGGAGTTATCCGCTCCAATGACCGCAAGGACACGCCCTAGATGCCTCTTAGCCTTAACCACAAAAGTATCAGAGAGGTCAGGCACCGAATTTGTGCTATAAGTGCAACAAGGTTCTCATTGGGGACTTTGTAGGATTGGTATCGAGACATGCTATCGATGTGGCTAGTTTGGTCATTTCAACAAGGATTGTATGGAAAAAGTAACAACACCTTAGCTTTGGCCTCAACACGAGTTTATTCGCTCATTCCCAAAGAAGTGGAAGGAGGATCAGAGGTTATAACATGTATCATCCCTATTATTGGATTTTAAGCTTCAATTTTGTTTGATTCAAGGGCTACCCATTCTTTTTGTATCTAGCATGTTTGTAAGACTATCTATACTAGTAGTAAGATCCCTAGATGTCGACGTGGCAGTAGCCACTCTAATAGGAAAAACTGTATCGTGTAAGCGTGTAGTTTGTGGATGCCCAGTGAACATTTGTGGAAGGGTTCTTTCCGCAAACTTAGTAATTTTTGCTATGAACAGCTATGATGTCATCCTTTGAATGGATGGGTTGGCAAATCATTTCGATGTCATCAATCGCGCTTGGAAAAAAAATGACACTTAGGCCTTGGGGAGAAGAGTGATTTACATATGCAGGATCACAAGTGAGTTCCTTACCTCCTACTGTATCGACCGTTTAGGCCAATAAGCTCATTTTCGGGGGAGGTCAGGCATTTATGATGTTTATCGTTGTACGCATGGAGAAGGAAGAGAATAACTTGCAGAATATCCTTGTAGTGCGAGACTTTCCAGACTTGTTCTCAATAGACTATGTTGGATTAGCACCTTGAAAGGAGGTTGAATTCAGCATTGAGTGTATTCCTAGTACAAGTCCTATATCGGTGAAAGAGTTGAAGACCTAGTTGCAAGAGTTACTGGATAAGGGATTTATTCGCCCCAATTCGTCACTGTGAGGAGTGCATGTAACGCCCACAAATCTAGCCTTGACTAGTTTAGTAGGGTTATTGTAAATTACCCCAATATAGCTAACTGGAGAACCACCTCTCTAAACATAGTTAGAGTTAATGCATAGGAAGGTGAAATAAATTTAAAAAATCTAATAACCACAAAAGAAGCATATATTGTCCTTGAAACATAGACACAGAGCAACTAGTAGAAATAAGAACCTGATCAAACTTGGTATTAGCATGAAGGTTTCCTCACCACTCTCCTCTTCCTAAAATAGGTTTCCTACAATATGTGATAACCACGTAAGTATAAAGACTTAGTAAATACGTAAACCTCACAATTGGCTAGTTGGGTACGACATAAGCTAGTTATTATTGAGCATAAATAAATGTGCATTTTGACAAAGATTTGAAAGAGGTGTTGCCTCTATTTTTTTTTTTTTTTTTGAAAGAAAATAATACTTTATTAATAAAATCAAGAAACTTGCTCTGCACTTACAATAGTCAACATTGACAAAGGAAAATTATCGTGCCATGTGTGTTCAATCCCATTCATTCGAGCCAACCTAGCTAAACTATGAGCAGCGCCATTAGCCTCCTGTTGGACATACTTGACTTGCAAAGCATTAAAATTCTAAAGCAATATCTTTATGTCATTCAAAAATGGTCCATCTCGTCCCCAACAATAATTGTCATGGTTGAGTCCTTGAACCACTTCCAAGGCGTCGCCCTCCAGTTCCAGATAAGTTGCTCCCAATTGCACTCCTAAGACCACCGCTTGCCAGGCCACTAAAGTTACACCGTTGTAGGATGGCAGGTGTGTTGACGAATTGAACTGGACATGGCCACCACCCTTCCCTCATGGTCTCTTGCTACCATGCCCAAACCCGCAATGCCTGTATGAGAGTCCACCGCAGCATCCCAGTTGATCTTTATGACTCCAATTGGTGGTTTGGACCAACGCCCTGTACCTAAATTACCCCTGTTCGCCCCTATGGAATCATCATTGCTTGATTTGGTTGTTGCTTGGTCATACTGGTTCATCTGATTGCGTGCAGCTTGGATGAGATCCCTCGAAAATCGAAAATCCTCCTTGAAAACCACCCCATTATGCCGGAACCAAATTTGTCTTGCAATAAAAGCCATCAACCTCAGGTCCTCAACCGTTAGACTCTCCACTAAGCGATTAAATATGCTCGAAAAATCATCCTCAGCACACGGGTTTTTTTGAATGCTCATGGGACACTCCAACCACACATCTTTTGCCGCTTGGCAACTCTATAGACTATGGCCAACAGTTTTCGTCTCTAAATTGCAAATTGGGCATTTATCACCATAAAAATATCGTTTTGTAGGAATAAAGAGGTGTACTTCCGACGGCAATCACATAAGTGTTTTAATATAGAAAACAAATGCTTTAATATATCATAACTATTATATATGGTTTACCTAAGATATTACCTAAAATATACTAAAGAGTCTATTTTGCAGTCAGAAAAAAGAAAAAGAAAAATCAGAAGTAGTAGAAGAAGATCAGTAAATCTTACTCTTCCTTCAAATGGTATCCGCTGAGGTCAGCCATTCTTCTCAAAGCATCTCTCCACCTTCGCACCTTCTTCTCTACGTTCTCCTTGAAACGTTCCTCGTCATCCACGACATGGTAGAAAATGGCCAAAACATGTTTAGCGAAGGCATCTGCAAAAGTCCCCTTCAGATGCCGCACATCACTAGGATCCACTTTGTAGAAAATGGGGCGAACTCCCATCCTTCCCGCGTCCATGCATTCAAGGATCTTTGCAAGTTCTTCCAAGCACCAAGTGGAATATGCATACTTTTCTGACAAAACTACGACCGCTATCCTCGATTTCTCGATCGCCTTCAAGAGTTCCGACGAAATGGGTTTTCCTGTATCAAGTTCTTCATTGTCCCTAAAGGTTTTAATCTCTTTATCCAAAGCGTGATAGAGATGGTCCGTAAAACTATTGCGGGTGTCACCTCCGAAACTGAGGAAAACGTCGTATAAGTATTCAGAACAAGAAGAGGAAGGAGATGATGTGCCATTTTGAATATTGTTGGTGGAAGCCATGGGACACTTGGCATATATAGCTTCTTAGAGATTAACGCAATCTTTAGACATAGCTAAAAACTTATCCTCCTGGTGGCTCTCTTCTAGACACGTCTTCCGCCCGTCTGAACATGCTCAATGTCTGATTATTCTCATTTCTCAGTGGCTCATGTTCAGATGCCATTAAGATTCGTCTGGACATGCTCAATGTCTGATTATTCTCATTTTCTCAGTGGCTCAGGTTCAGATGCCATTAAGATCCGTCCGGACATGCTCAATATTTGATGCTTCTCGGTAGCTCTTGGCTATGGCAGTTCTGTCCGAACTCACACACATAAACACCAAACTCCACCAACTCTAACAAAATTAATGTTTTTTCTTGAGGCTTTGTTTATTTGTTTTATTTTGAGTTGCTTAAATTGTTAAAGACTAACAATAAATTAGTTGGAAATTGATAATAGTTAATAAATTAGTTGTAGTGTGATAACTGATAAGCATCATTATGGGAGATCCTAATCCGTATTTTTATGCCATGCCAGCTGGAGTTTGGCTAAGTTTGGCTAAAAAACCAAAAGAAAGGAAAAGACAAACCCACTTAATCAGGCGTGCGACTAATTTATTAAGAGGATGTTTGGGTTGATCTGCGGTACGTTGCATATCCAAAACGCGCTTATGAAGCCTCATAAGCCTTTAAAAAAAAAAAAAGTCAAAAAGATTTTAATATTTTGGAATTACATTTGAAAAATAAAGGTTTTAAGTCAAAAAGAGTTTTCTAACAAAAGCTTTATTTTTAAGCTTTTGTAAAAAATGCGTTTTGATCATTTTTAGGCTTTTTAAATCATTAAAAACACTTTTAATTTCTTTACCAAACTAGTATTTTTTTTTCAAACAGACTTTTTTAGTGTTAGGGCCTGTTTGGGATTGCGTTTGAGATGCTTAAAAGTGCTTTTAACACTCAAAAAGACCGTTTGAAGAAAAAAGTAGTTGTTTAGTAAAAAAATTAAAAACGCTTTTCAGGATTTAAAAAGCCTAAATATGATCAAAAAATACTTTTGACAAAAGCTTAAAAATGAAGCTTTTGTCCAAAAGCTCTTTTTGACTTAAAAGCTCTGTTTCTCAAACGCAATCCCAAACAGGCTCTTAAAAACACTTTTAGGCCATTCAAACGCAATCTCAAACACGCATTTGAGGAGCCAAAAAGTGCGTTAATACTTAAAAAGTTTGTTTGAAAAATATATATATATTCGTTTGGTAAAAAAATAGAAAGCGATTTTAAGGGTTAAGAAAGCCTAAAAATTGTCAAAACGTACTTTTAGCAAAAACTTAAAATGAAACTTTTGCTAAAAAATGTTTTTTTTTTTTTTTTTTTACTTCAAAACTTTATTTTAAAACGCAATTCCAAACAAGTTTTAAAAAATCGTGAAGAGCTGCAGAAAAATAAAATAATAATAAAATAATGGAGAAGCTGAACGTCAAAAAGGGAGGTGGGAAAGAGCAAGAGAAATTTTTCTTGTTTCATCGACATGCATGCCAGGAGCGTGTGGGACAAAGACATGAGGAAGTGCTTAGACCGACAATGTTATGTGGGAAAGACAGAAAAGCAAAAGAAGTGTAAAGAAAGAAGAAAACAGCAAAAACAAAACTTGAAATGAGTTAACACATAAGACCCTTAATTAATTTTAATTTAAGCACATTAAAAAATAATAGTAAATCATGCAAACAAACCAAAAAAAAATAAAAAATTGAAAGGAATTAAAACATAAGACCCATAAAAAATGTCCCTAAGAGGTAGCTCAATCGGCTGTGACCACGCATAATAAAGTGGATGTTACTAGTTCGAATCCCCCTCCCTCCTCTTGTGCAGACATGTCCATAAGAGTAGTTTTATCTCTTTCACAAAAGAACGATAAAAATCGTGGAAGGAATATTGGAACACAAAAACAAAGTCAATTAAATTTAAAAAGAAAAATAAGAAATTTGAATGAAAAATAATATATAAATTAGAACTGTATTTGTCTTAGTTTTAGAGATATAAGAAAACATATTACAAATATTTTTCTTTTCTATTTCAACTATCCTTCACGAATATAACCTAAAAGGAGCTAATTTTAGGACAAACCGGGGCAAAAAAAAAAAAACCAACTCTATGAACACCAACATAATCTAAAAATTCATACCACATGCCTCATTTTCACTATCATTTCCTCAAATTCAACGTAGAATTTACAAAATAAAAATATGTGCTATCAATTTGAATAAAAAATATATATAAATTAGAATAAAATATAAGGAAAAAAATAAAAAATGAAATAACATAACAACATATATAACGTAAAATGAACTACTTTTACGACACATAGGATGAAAAAAAAAATACTCAAAAAACATCAACGTAATAAAAAAAAATCATACCTCGTAGCAAAAATAATGATAGGAAACTCTTTCTCACTATCATTTCCTTAAATTCAATGTAAAATTTACCAAAGAAAAATAATCAATTTGAATAAAAAATAATATATATAAATTAGGATAAAATTTAAAAAAACAAAAATGGAAGAACATAACCACATGAAATAAAGATAAAAAAACTAAAATTTAAAATTTTAATATAATTGAAAGAATTGTCTTCTTTTGCAGTATATGTTTCCCGATTCCAGTTAAACCTTAATTAAGCATGTAAATAGAGAAATGAATTACTCAATGAACAACAATACAAACTAAAAAATCGTCAGCTAAAAATAACGATAAAGAACTATCTCTTACTATCATTTTCTGAATTCAATCTAAAATTTACAAAAGAAAAGTAACCAACTTGAATAAAATTATATATATATAAAGCTTCATCATTATATCCTAATACATAAAACTCACCCCAAGCTTTGACATTCTTTGTAGTCCTTCAAATTAGGACAATAGTCTTTGAATTAGACCGGTCCTATACAAGAATGGTATGAATGTATTGTTAGAAGACAAAATCTAATCAGATAAAGCATATCCAGACAAGGCAACAATCCCATGATTTTCTCCTCCATGTTTCATGGGATTCTATATTAATGTTAAGAATATTATGTTAGGGTTATTTATTATTCTAGGATTATTTACTTCCTTATTGATTCTAAGATTTCCTTAGCTTACTAGGTTTACCTTTCCTTAGTCTACTATGTTACTATAATACTCTTCAATTATTCAATCTTAATAAAATGTAGTCTATTACATACTTTCGCTCTCTCTCTCTCTCTCTCCTTGTTCCACTTTTTATATATTTAATATATAAATTTTTATATTTTATCATGGTATCAGAGCAACCGGCTTACGCCAGTGTTTGATCCAAAGGGTCTTGTAGAGTTTTTTCCTGCGCCAATCCTCCACTCACAGCCCAGCCGCCATGGCCTAGCTCAACAGCCACTATCCTCTCCAACTCATCCCTGTCAACACCAAGCAGCTTTGTCTCACCTCTATCGGACGTTCCTGGACTATCTTGTGCCGGCGTCCTTTCCTCCATCGGATGTTCCCGGACTGCCTTGTGCCGGCGTGCTTTCCTCCATTGAGAGAGTTTATTGCAAATTATGCATTAAAAAAAAAACCATCTTTTTGACCTTGAGGTAATATCTAAAACCCAAGGTTCACTTCAACCCATAGTTTGTCACTTTCAACATGGCCCATTGTTGGCCCAATGTCTTGGCCTTGTGGTAATACCTAAAACCCCGGCCTTTTTCATGTCTCTAGCCTAGGTTTTCGGTAGTTTGCGGTAAAAATCTGACATCCATTAGTAGTTCTGCGGTGTGATTTCATCGGCCCTTGGTATTTGGGGCGTGATCTGACCATCCCTTGATAATTTGTAGCGAGATCCGTCTGCCCAATGGTTTTTTTATGGCGAGACCTGACCGCTCCTTGGTGTTTTTACGGCGAGATCTGTTCGCCCTCGGTAGTTTATGGCAATATTCAATTGACAAATTGCCAATTACTTTTTTTTTTTTTTTTTGATATGTCCGTACAAGAGGGGGGGAGGGGGACTCGAACTAGTGACATCCGTTTCATTAGGCATGGTTCCAGCCGATTGAACTACCTCTTGGGGATAATTGCCAATTACTTTTTGATTATCAAACTGAAGGAAGTTCATACTATCAGTTTGCAAGGGAGTGTTAGAAGACAAAATCTAATCAGATAAAACATATCCAGACAAGGCAACAATTCCATGACTTTCTCCTCCATGTTTCATGGGATTCTATATTAATGTTAAGAATATTATGTTATGGTTATTTATTATTCTAGGGTTATTTACTTCTTTATTGATTCTAGGGTTTTTTTAGCCTACTAGGTTTACCTTTCCTTAATCTACTATGTTACTTGCCTATCACTCATAGTCTTTTTATAAATAAAGGCCTCTGTAATACTCTTCAATTATTCAATCTTAATAAAATGTAGTCTATTACATACTTTCGCTCTCTCCCTCTCCTCTCTCTCCTTGTTCCACTTTTTATATATTTAATATATAAATTTTTATATTTTTATCATGTATTTAGGCAATAAAAATGATTAATTTCTTTAAATAGACTTATGTTGGCTGGATGTTCCAGCAAGGCACTTCTCAATGGGCAGTGGGTTAGACAAGGAAAATGCTAGTAAGCAAGAGAAGTAGCTGCAGAAATTCTGCAGAAAACGTGCACAAAGCAGAGAGAAAAAAAACAGAGGAATAAAACAGGGGAAATGAGGAGTTTTTCTGCAAAATGAGCTCTCGGCTCTTTCTTCTTTTTCTTCTACTTTTCTTCTTCTTATATCCTGATTTTTTCTGCAACTACACAGTACAAAAGACAAGGGAAGCTTTTACTTTGCTTTTACAAAAGTAAGTTCTAAAATAGCTGCCGGCTCTTTCTTCTTTTTCTTCTACTTTCCTCCTTATATCCTGATTTTTTCTGCAGCTACACAATACAAAAGACAAGGGAAGCTTCTACAAAAGTAAGTTCTAAAACCACACACGTGGCTTCACAACATACACATTTTTACCTAAAACAAACTAGAGTTTAGTAAAACACAACCAAAAGTAGAAGTTAAAAAAGTCAAAGCACATTAATTTGTAACAACTTATCATAAAAACTAGAGGAATAGATGACTTATGATAAGTGAATAAGGAAGAGCACCCAAAGAAACCAAAGCATAAGCCCCCAAAGTAGAGGAGAGGTTATTCTACGATTCTTTTGCCCTTGTCTTTATGCTTGGTTGAACTGACCTCAGCTGCTTTGTCCCCCGTCTTTTCATTAGCAATCTTCTTTTTTTTTTGTCTTTTCTGAGTAATACAGGGAAGTGGGAAGGGAATTTTCATTAACAATCGTTAATTGATCACTGACATCCCGTGTTTGGCTTAACTGTCTTATTGTTTCCTTAAACTCTATCTCTACGTTCTCGTACAAAAGACGGAACCCACATTTCTGCACTGTCAAGCCCAAGCAATCGGTCGCAATTGAAGCCTCGATGAAACTGCTTTGAATCAACCATTTTGGAAACGACCCACGTGGTATATAAGAAAGCCAAATGAATCCACTTAGCCGTAACAACATGAGATCTTCTTTAGTGAGACAATACATACGGTCCATATGGACATGTCCCGGACCACAAATATCGGTTTCCAACACGCAAGTGATGAAGTGACAAGGAACTTGTGAATCCAGATTGTCAACCATGGTAGTCCCATGCTCATGGACCGAGAAAGAAACACGCAGAGCAAGTCCCATTCAAGTAGGATCATCATACAAATTTGGAGGAAGAGGGATTGTCACTTGGGGCTCACCACTCCGATGCCAAAACCACTCCATAATTTCATTTGGAGGAAAACAAGAGTTATACACAAGGCATTGATCAAACTCCTCCTTAGTGCTGTTATTCTCATGATTGTTAGAGAATGAGGCCTTGCAGAGTCTTATTGTTTCCATAAACCCCACCTCATCATTTTGGTACAAAAGATGGAGCCCATACTTGTGCACCCTCAAGCCTGGGCAATCCCTTATTTCAGCCTCAATGGAACTGCATCCATTCAACCACTTTGGAAACCGCCCACGTGGTATGAAAGACAGCCACATGAATCCACCTAGCTTTAACAAGCTGAGATCTTCTTCGGTGAGGCAATAGCTATATGCCACATCAATCCAAATAATACCCTTTCGAGAACGAAACACAAAGTGGCAATGAACTGTGGATCCAGACTGCCTACGAAGGTAGTTGAATGGCTAAGGACTGAAAAAGATGCAAACAGAGCAAGTCCAGTCCAAGTAGCATCATTGTACAAATTTTGAGGAAGGTGGATTGTCACTCTAGGCACATCACTTGGACGGCTGAACCAATTTTCAGTTTCACTTCGAGGAAAACAAGAGTTATAGGAAAGGCATCGATCATGTAGAGTTATGACTTGTTTTTCACAAGTCTTACAGTGGGCCCCCCAAATTTTCTGATTTGTGTTTCACTCTTCCGCATGCATATATCTCTCATTTATTATTTTTTCTAGAAGCTTTGACAAAGGCCCTTGTTGGTTGAAGCTACTTCATCCGGTCATTAAGGAAAAAGGCAGCAGCTTTTTTGACTTGGCTTCTAGAAGAAGCTTGGCCTTTGAACTAATATAGCCATTCGGCTATTTTGCTGAAAACAGAGAGAAGAACAGAGGCAGAGAGCAGCTAGCTCCGTTTGAGGAAGAAGAGAGACTTGTGTGTTGCAGAAATACATACACCCATTTTTCATCGGTTTGATCTCACTTTTGTAGTGCTTTTATGCTTAGAGAATTTTAGAGAATATATTCTCTTTTGTATTTAATTCTCTTTTGTGTATTTGTGAGATTAGGTGTATTGGGGCTTTTGGGTTTGAGTGGTTTTGCTTGTACTACACTTTGTACTCCACATTTTGTTAGTGAATTTCTCCTGGATCGTCTCCTCCGGTGGATATAGGCTTGTTGGGCCGAACCACCTAAATCTTGGTGTCTTGTGTGACTGTGTTGTTTTCTATTCTGCACTTTTCTATTTATTTAGTGATCTTGGATTTGCATTTGTCACAACAAACTGGTATCAGAGCCTGGATCTTTATTTTGTGGGATGGCTACTGCAAAATTTGAAATAGAGAAGTTTGATGGTCAGAATAGTTTCAGTCTTTGGCGCATCAAGATGCGAGCTTTGTTACGACAACAAGGATTGGCGAAGGTTTTGGAACCACAAGAGGAGAAAATTGGTATTTCAGCAATTGATGAAATTTTGGAACATGGAGAACTTGAAGAAAAAGCCCATAGTATGATTTTGTTGTCTCTCTCAGATGGAGTTTTGAGAGAAGTTGCCGATGAAGAAACTACCACTGGACTTTGGAAGAAGCTGGAGAGCTTGTACATGAAGAAATCCCTCACTAACCGTTTATTTCTGAAGCAACGATTATATACCCTCAGGATGCAGGAAGGTACGCCTCTTTGTGATCATCTTGATTACTTTAATAGAATTATTTTGGATATGAAAAATATTGATATTAAAGTAGATGATGAGGATCAAGCACTGATTTTGTTATGTTCACTACCGGATTCCTTTGATAATTTTGTTAATTCAATGTTGTACGGTAGAGATACCATCTCCTTAGCTGATGTTAAATCTGCTTTGAATTCTATGGAGTTGAGGACAAAATTGAATAGTAAAGGTAGTGATAATCAGTCAGAGGGTTTATTTGTTGAGGGTCGTTCAGAAAATTCTTCTAATTTTAAAGGTCGATCCAGTGAGAGGGATTCGGGTAAAGGTAAATCAAGAGGTCGATCATAGTCCAAGTCGAAGAAGAAAGTAAAGTGTTATTATTGTAAGAAGTATGGGCATTATAAATCCGAGTGTCCAAAGTTGAAAAATAAAGAGGAAGGTGACAAGCAAAGTTCATCTTCTGTGGCTGGTGTTGTCAAAGAAAATTTTAAGGGGTCAGACCTTGTCCTTGCAATTTCCACTTCTGATGATCGTTCTAACGACAAATGGGTCCTTAATATTGCTTGTACATTTCATATGTCCCCTAAAAGGGATTGGTTTACTACCTATGATTCAGTCAATGGTGGTTCAGTCTTGATGGGAAATAATGTTGCCTGTAAGATTGTTGGTATTGGTACAATCAGAATTAGGATGCATGATGGGATTGTGAGGACTTTGACAAATGTTCGACATATACCAGATTTGAAGAAAAATCTTATTTCATTGGGCACTTTGGACTCCCTTGGATACAAGTATTCCGGTGAAGGTGGAGTCATTCGGGTTAGCAAAGGCTCATTGGTTATAATGAAAGGTAACAAGGTTGATGGCCTCTACTTTCTTTAGGGTAGTACGGTAACAGGTTCAGCTGCTGTATCTTCTTCAGATGATCCAGATTCAGACACTACTCGTTTATGGCATATGCGGTTGGGTCATATGAGTGAGAGAGATATGACAATCCTGAGCAAACGGGGTTTGCTTTGTGACCAGAAAACAGGATCTCTTGACTTTTGTGAGCATTGTGTGTTTGGGAAACAGTGCAGAGTCAAGTTCAGTACAGGCATCCATAGCACAAGTGGTACATTGGATTATATCCATTCGGATCTATGGGGTCCCTCTCAGGTTCCATCAAAGGGTGGTGCTCGATATTTTGTTACATTTATTGATGATTATTCGAGAAAAGTCTGGGTGTATTTTTTGAAGAAGAAAAGTGATGTGTTTGTCACTTTCAAGCAATGAAAGACATTAATTGAGAATCAGACTGGGAAGAAAATCAAGCGACTCAGAACAGACAACGGCATGGAATTTTGTGGTGGTGAATTTAATAAATTCTGCAAGGATGAAGGCATCGCTAGACATCGCACAGTTAGTCATACTCCACAGCAAAATGGGGTCGCTGAGCGGATGAACAGGACTCTCCTGGAGAGAGCGCGTTGCTTACTTTCAAATGCCGGGTTGTCTAGAGATTTTTGGGCTAAGGCTGTCAATACTGCTTGCTATTTGGTCAACCGTTCTCCATCAACAGCCATTGATTGTAAAACTCCTTATGAGGTATGGTCTGGTACTTCTGCTGATTATTCTGTTTTAAAAACTTTTGGTTGTCCTGCTTATTGTCATGTGAATGATGGTAAGCTTGAGCCTAGGTCAAAGAAATGTATATTTCTAGGTTATGCGGATGGGGTGAAGGGATATAGATTGTGGTGTTCTGATCCTAAATCATCTAAGTTTATAATCAGTAGAGATGTTGTATTTGATGAATCTGCCATGCTTCACCCGAGAAAGGAGTCTGTTGTTTCTGCAGGAAAGGAGCAGGGTTCTAGCAAGGAGGTGGAGCTTCAGGTGGAGGCTTCACATAGGGTGCAAGATAACACTCAAGATCAGCCTGTTACAGATGTTCATGATTCCAGTTTTGATGATGATGATCCATAAGAAGAGCAAGATACCAGTATTGCTGCTGGTAGATAGAGGAGGCAGATTAGGCCACCTCAAAGATATGGCTATGCAGATTTGGTAGCATATGCACTTACTGTGGCAGAAGCCACTGCAGTCCAAGAGCCTTCCACTTACTCAGAAGCTGTCACAAGTAGTGAGTCTGCTCAATGGGTTGTTGCCATGAATGAGGAGATTGAGTCTCTTCATAAGAACCAAACATGGGAATTGGTGAAATTGCCTAAAGGCGCTAAAACTGTTAGTTGCAAATGGATCTTCAAGAAAAAGGAAGGAATCCCAGGTGTTGAAGATGCAAGGTTTAAGGCACGTTTGGTAGCAAAGGGCTATAGTCAGAGAGAAGGTATGGACTTCAATGAAGTTTTCTCTCCTGTTGTTAGACATAGTTCTATTCGTGTTTTGCTTGCCATAGTTGCTCTATATGATTTGGAGCTTGAGCAACTTGATGTGAAAACTGCATTTCTGCATGGTGAGCTTGAGGAAACTATTTACATGCATCAACCAGAGGGGTTCATTGTTGAAGGAGAAGAAGATCATGTTTGTCAGTTGAGGAAGTCGTTGTATGGTTTAAAACAATCTCCAAGACAGTGGTACAAGCGCTTTGACAGCTTTATGATCGAACAAGGTTACACAAGAAGTACCTATGACAGCTGTGTGTATTATAGGCAATTGGCTTATGGTTCTTTTGTTTATTTGTTACTCTATGTGGATGACATGCTTATTGCTGCTAAAAGCATGTTGGAAATTAAAAGATTGAAATCTTTGTTGGGTGATGAGTTTGAAATGAAGGATTTGGGTGCTGCGAAGAAAATCCTTGGTATGGAGATTCACAGGGATAGAAAAGTGGGAAAGTTGTACTTGTCACAGAAAAAGTACATTGAGAAAGTACTTGAACGCTTTGGTATGCATAATTCTAAACCAGTGAGTACTCCACTTGGCGCTCATTTCAAACTTTCAGCAGCATTAGCGCCACAGAGTGAGGAGGAGGAGCAGTTCATGTTGCGTGTTCCTTACTCCAGTGCAGTTGGGAGCATCATGTATGCTATGGTGTGCACTCGTCCAGATATTTCACAGGCAGTCAGTGTTATTAGTCGCTACATGGCTAATCCGGGCAAGGTTCACTGGCAGGCAGTGAAATGGATACTCCGTTATTTACGGGGCACTACAGATGTTGGCTTAGTTTATGATAGAGGCAGTGGTATCAGTTCCAATGTCATTGGTTATGTTGATTCAGATTATGCTGGTGATTTGGATAAAAGAAGATCTCTGACAGGTTTTGTTTTCACTCTCTCGAGGTGTGCCATTAGTTGGAAAGCGACTTTACAGTTGATAGTTGCTTTGTCCACTACGGAAGCAGAGTATATGGCAGCAGCAGAGGCAATGAAAGAAGCAATTTGGCTCAGGGGTTTGGTTAGTGATCTGGGTTTGCAGCAGGATGAGACTGTTGTATTTTGTGATAGCCAGAGCGCAATTCATTTGACCAAAAATCAAATGTATCATGAGAGGACCAAACATATTTATGTCAGATATCATTTTCTTCGGGAGGTCGTGACACAAGGTGATATCACAATGAAGAAAATTGCTACGGCGGAAAATCCAGCAGACATGTTGACTAAGCCACTTCCGATACTCAAGTTCAAGCATTGCTTGGGCTTGATTGGTGTTTGTAGTTTGTAATTACCCTTAGGGGTGTTGGCAGAGACTTCCAGAGGAGATTTGAGTTGAAGACTTGATGAAATTCAAGTTAAGGTGGAGATTTGTAGAGTTATAACTTGTTTTTCACAAGTCTTACCGTGGGCCCCCCAAATTTTCTGATTTGTGTTTCACTCTTCCGCATGCATATATCTCTCATTTATTATTTTTTCTAGAAGCTTTGACAAAGGCCCTTGTTGGTTGAAGCTACTTCATCCGGTCATTAAGGAAAAAGGCAGCAGCTTTTTTGACTTGGCTTCTAGAAGAAGCTTGGCCTTTGAACTAATATAGCCATTCGGCTATTTTGCTGAAAACAGAGAAAAACAGAGGCAGAGAGCAGCTAGCTCCGTTTGAGGAAGAAGAGAGGCTTGTGTGTTGCAGAAATACATACACCCATTTTTCATCGGTTTGATCTCACTTTTGTAGTGCTTTTATGCTTAGAGAATTTTAGAGAATATATTCTCTTTTGTATTTAATTCTCTTTTGTGTATTTGTGAGATTGGGTGTATTGGGGCTTTTGGGTTTGAGTGGTTTTGCTTGTACCACACTTTGTACTCCACCTTTTGTTAGTGAATTTCTCCTGGATCGTCTCTGTCGGTGGATGTAGGCTTGTTGGGCCGAACCACCTAAATCTTGGTGTCTTGTGTGACTGTGTTGTTTTCTATTCTGCACTTTTCTATTTATTTAGTGATCTTGGATTTGCATTTGTCACAACAGATCAAAGTCCTGCAAAACAGAAATATTGTGTCTAATGAGTGAGAGTGAAAGAAGGAGGGGGAATGAATATTATTTTTGCAGAGTTGAATATTCTTACTTCATTAGTTTTGTCTTGATAAATAGGCCTTGTTGATAAATAGCCCTCATTAGAGCTGGTAGTTCTTCTTCGGGGTCCTGCCTCATCATGATCAATATGGTTTTGCTCATTTCTTTTTCCCTGATCAGTCCTAAATTGACGCGCGGAATTCGAATTCTCAGAAATCAGGACGTTGCATTGTTTTAGATTTTGTTCAAATGGTACCTGATCAAGCTGGTACAATAGACGAAGCGCACATTTCTGCACCGTCACACCTGGCCAATCACTTGCAAATGAAGCTTCAATGTGGCCGTACTGTCGAAAAATATTCTTAACTCGCTCACCAGGTACGTAGGATATCCAAATCCAAATGAATCCACCTTGATTAATTAACCACATGATTTCTGCTCTACTTGTCTCACAAGCAAAGCTTTCATCATCCAGACTAGATACACTGGTTCCGAATTGACAAGACAGGATGTGCGGAATTTCTGAAACCAAATTGTCGATGATGGTGTCTTGATCCCCACCCATTGAAAAAGAAGCACATAAAGCGAGTCCCATGCAATCGTTATCATCGCACAAATTTGGTGGTATATCAATTGTCACCGAGTGCCCACCACTATGAGGACTGAACCACTCTTGGGTTACTCTACTTGGAGGAGGGAAGCAACTATTATAATACAAGGACGGACGAAAGTCCTGTAAAATAGAAATAGTGTCCAATCAAAGAAAGAAAGAGCGAGGGAGACAAAGAGAGAGAGAGAGATCATCGGATTCTTACCAGTGGGCCCGTTCTGTAGATCGATTGTGAGAGCGCGGGTCCTCCACATAAGAAGGACGAGTAAAAGTTCCGGCACCAGTCTCCTCCCGAGAAATGAGCGACCATTGACTGTATGGATCCTCCTGATCATAAGAATACTGCGCACCAGTCTCCTCCGGAGAAATGGGCTGCCATTGAGGACGTGGGTCCTCCTCCTCATAAGAGACATTGCCAGTTCCACGGACTTCATCATCATGAGAAATGGGCAGACTTATATAGAGATACAACTGGTCAATATATGAGGCTAAGATTTGTACCATTGTACATTTAAAATCTTCCATATCTCGCTGGTATACAAGACTGACCCCACACTCCAGCGCGAAAGACACGTCTGCACTATCACTAAACGAGAATGTAATCTTATCGCCGCCTTTCTTGATTCTAAGCGCTGTTTTAATTCTGTCATTAGGAAGTTGAGCACTTTCTCTTAGTCTTTTCATCTCAGCTTTCCATAGATATATTGGTATATCATGCATGGAGGAACCCAAAATTATAAGAGCTAGAGGATGGCCGTCAACACAACTTACAAAACCATTGCATATGTCCAATAAATATTCTTCACAACGGGGTTTGCCGAAGGCTTCTCGACAAAAGAGTTGCAGACCATCAGATGCATTCAGTTTTTTAGCCTCGTATATATATTTCTTTTCACACTTCTTCTCCAACAAACCTTCATCTTCAGTAATCATGATTATTCTACTCCTTAGGCCAAACCAATAATGGTGCCCTGCTAATTTTCTAACTTTTCTTCGTCAACATCATCAAGAACAATAATGACCTTTTTGTTACGAAGTCTAAGACTTGTCGCTTTGATTCCCTTAAGCACATCCCATCTTGGTATTTCACTTTTCAACTTCATATCCCGAAGGAGTTGATCTTGTGAATCACCTAAATCATGTCTTTTGACATCTCTAAGAAAGCTGCTAGCTTGAAATTGACAATGGATCTTTTCAAAAACAACTTCTGCAAGAGTTGTCTTACCAATTCCACTCATCCCACATATCCCTATAAACCAAACATCATTCGACGCCATGACTATATACAAATCCATAATTTCCTGAACTCAAGAATCTATTCCAACATATTTGTCCTTAAAAACACTTTCAATTGTACCATTCAACTCACTAGATATCTCTTCAACAAAGTTGTGGATGAACTCGATCTGACTCAAGCCTGTAAATCAAATACAACAAAAAAAAAAAATTGGTGAGTCAACACAAGCAAATGCAAACCAAAATGATATATATATATATATATATTATATGCAAGTGTTTTGGCTTAGGTACTGTTAAAAATAAATAAAATAAAATAAAAACTACGTTACAAGTGCTATAGTTTTTGCAGTGGTCCAAATTTAATTTTACTCTTGTTCTCATAAAAGAACTTAGAATTAAATCTGGATTGTTATATGTGCTATAGTTTTTTTTTCTCATTTTACTTTTACATGCATCTTAAGAAGAAAGCTCTACAATTCAATTTGATAATACAATTGAGCTTGAGTTGCGTGGCGAAATCCTAATTAAGATGCATCTAAAAATGAATCATGCGTTCAGAAATTTGTTTAAAAAAAATGAAGAAAAAAGAACGTGATAAGAACCTACAGGTCCTATCAAATGGAAATCAGAAAATAAATAAAACCAACGAGAGAAATAAGAAGGGATTATCACTTATATGGGATTGGATCTCCAATTTAATAAGCCTCTAGCCAGCAATTGTCTAATTAACTAATATTATCAAATTCAAATGAATTGGTAATTAAATATTATCCTGTTCAATTTCTTGATTGAGAGAATTCTATTTCAAATGAACAGTGTAAGAATGATTTGACCTTTCACTGAGAAGCCAAGGGTTGTGTCTTTACAATGAAAACTATGTGCTTGACTTGCCAAGCTGGAGACGACCTTGGGGAGTGCATGACAAGATATGTTACACATCATTCTCTCAACCATGATGAGATATGCCACACGGCAATTTTTTTTTTCCCTTAAAAAAAAAAAAAAAAAACCCTTTTTTTTTTTTTTAATCTAATAGATTCATCATTGATTTGTGGACTTATGTGGGTCTTACAAAAATTCAATGGTAGATTCACTCATTCATTATAGGGAGATAATTAAAAAATGGTTGAGAGAATGATTTTTAGCATTTCTCTTACATGATTGTAGAGTGTGAAATGCGTGTGTTGCGTCCATCATGGATGATTCGTTGGTTTCCAAGACCGGGGATGTTACCATTTGGGGACTCGCCATATGTCGTCTTTCCAGAGGCTAGATGACCCGCGAGACCGGGATTTGTCACTAATACACTACAAGTCCACAGGGTTCCGATCGGTTCCCTTGCTACATCAGTACACTAGTTGATGACATATATGGGCTTTGTTTTTTAACTTACACCTCATTACAATACATTCCTCTACATTCCACCACACTATTTACTTCATTTTTTCAAAAAAAAAAAAAAAAAACATATCAAATCATTCACTTTTTATATCACATCATTTACTATTCAAATAAAAAAAAAATCACTACAAAACAAATTTTTTCACTTTCCAATACAACTTTTTCATTTTCCTATATCAATAATTTATTTTATTTTTATTTTTATTTTTTTAATATGTGAACAGTGCAGTGTAAAGTAGCCTAGGGGAATGTATTGTCATTTGCCAAACACCCTCGTGGTATGGCAGTGTCTTAAGTTCATTTTACTTTTGCTAATTAATTATTCAAAGATACACATTTGCTTGGCGATCCCATCATGCGTTGGGCATGAGAAAATGTATGGGAGAGCTTTGTAGAGTTATTCTGATCACCTTTTAACTGTCTAATTGTCTAATTGATGTAGATAGAAAGCATTGTCTGAAGTCTCCAAGAGGTAGTTCAATCGACTGGGATCACGCCTAATGAAGCGAAGGTCACTAGTTCGAATCTCCCTCCCCACTCTTATGTGGACATGTCAAAAAAAAGAAAGAAAAAGAAAGCATTGTCTGAAAGCTCGTTTGCATCCATTCAGACGGGCTTAAACTCAAGAGTCTTGTCTAAAATTTTGGTTCAAAGACCGTCTAGACACCTACGTTTATTTACATTTGTTTCTTTAATTTCAGTGAACGTCCGGACGGCGTTATATTCCGTCTAGACGGTTATCGTAACATTACAATTCGTATTACTAGTAAGATTAGGGTTTGAGAGCCTATAAATGCATTCTTAATAGACCCTAGAACGTAGCTTTTAATTGTATTTGAGTTTTTATCAATAAGAGTATAGTTTCTTCGATTTTTGCCTCAAATTTTAAATAAATTTTAGCGTTTTGAGAAAATTTCTTTGATTCTTAATTAACAGACTTAAAGTTCTAAAAATATTTATCCGCTCTTTATTATTATTTTTCTTTATAGCCCACTAAGTCACACTTAATCATTAATCCGAGACCCAATCCTTTAGGGCTTATTCGAATATAGTCAAAGAACAATTTTCAATCATGGAAGGAAAGGTGGGCCCGGTGACTAGTAGTGTTACACTAATTAAAATGTGGAAAAGAATGGCTAGAGAAGCGAGGGGGTCCATCAAGGTTGCTGGCATATTGCAGCCTACTAAAAGTCACGTAATTTGTAAATTTCACTTAAACCTCGATAATCTACATCCTTTAAACCTTGAAACTTTTTTCTTATTCAAGCAATAATATATATTTAAGAGAAAAATATCCCGAATTATTCATTAATTTGCAATTTTACCTTCAATGTTTAAAAAGTGATACTTTACCCCCATAAAGTATCTGGCATTGATAAAAAAGACCAATATTTACACTTTACATCCTGAAGTAATTTATATTTACATTTTACTTCTTGATTTTACACTTTATCCCCTCGAAACTTAAATATTTGTGGGATTAATTGATTAAGTATTTAAGTGTAAACATAAATTACTTCAGAGAGTAAAATGTAAATATTGGAGACTTTGTGTTAAGGTTTGAAATTTTGAGATGGTCTTATGTCACTTTTTAAATATTTGGTTAAAATTGCAAATCCATAGATACTTTGGGGGTAAAAAGGTATTTTTTTTTCCTATATATTAATTAGTTCTGTTCGTAAAACTCCAAATAAATATACATTTAGAGTACCAAAGAGTCTATTTTGCAGTCAGAAAAAGAGAAGGAAAAATCAGTAGTAGAAGAAGATCAGTAAATCTTACTCATCCTTTAAATGGTGTCCGCTGAGGTCGGCCACTCTTCTCAAAGCAGCTCTCCAACTTTGCACCTTCTTCTCCTTGAAACGTTCGTCATGTACATGGTGGAAAATGGCCAAAACATGTTTAGCGAAGGCAGCTGCAAAAGTCCCCTTCAGATGCCGCACATCACTAGGATCCACGTGGTAGAAAATGGGCAGAACTCTCATCCTTCCCGCGTCCACGCATTCCAGAATATTTGCAAGTTCTTCCAAGCACCGAGTGGAAGATGCATAATTTTCTGACAAAACGACGACTGCTATCTTCGACTTCTCGATCGCATTCAAAAGTTCCGGCGAAATGGGTTTTCCCCTGTAAACTCCTTCCTTGTCCCTAAAGGTTATAATCCCTTTATCAAAAGCCAAAGCGCGATAGAGATGGTCGGTAAAATTATTGCGTGTGTCACCTCCGAAACTGAGAAAAACTTCGTACTCCCACCGGTATTCAGAACAAGAAGAGGGACCGTTTTCAATATTGCTGGTGGAAGCCATGGGGACACTTGGCAGACGTCACCACATATACAACTAGTAATATGGAAACGACAAGAGATGAAATATGAATGAAAACAAACACATCGAACGAACATTTTTCTTTTTTGTCGTTTTTATTTAGGACCAAAAAAAAAAAGAGAAGGGAAAACTGACGCGTTTCTTTGGATGGACCCTGGGCTTGTCCGGCGTGTTCCCTTTTGAAATCGGAGGCATTCGTTCACATTAGCTTCACATGGGCAGGGGCGGAGGGAGGGAGTCCCTCCCTCCCTCAACTCCTCAAAATTCTCCTTACCCTTGGAAAAAAATAAAAATTATGCCATGATTATGGATTTATTCCTTCCCTCAGCAATTCTTGTGGGCAAATGACCCGCCCAATCAAAGGTTGAAGATGTTGCAATTGAGTCGACTTTAACCATTATAACTTGAAACTGTTAAACTTGCAATTGCAGAAGAACATAAGGTTGAAGATGATGCAGTTCCCAATATTTTTCTTAAACTATGGAAGAAGATAAGGTACACGCGTGCAAGAGAAAAATAAAGTAAAATAAAAAAAGTACAACGTGCAACTTCAAGTTCAAGAAAGAGACAAAAAAATCTTTATAAAATTATAAAGTTTTGTTCACATGTTCAAGTATTCCCAATAATTTTCTTAAAAGTATGGAAAAAGACATGGCATACATGCTAACATGCGTGCAAGAGAAAAAAATAAAATAAAATACAGTGTGCAACTTGCAAAGTATAAAAAAGAGACCAAAAAATCAATTGTTACTTCTAACACGTTCAACTCTTTCCAATAATTTTCTTAAAGTATGGAAAAAGACATGGTATATACTAACATGCGTGCAAGAGAAAAAACAAATAATACAACTTGCAACTTGCAATGCACAAAAAAGGACACAAAAAAAAAAAAAAAAATCAATTGTTATTTCTAACTTTTTAAGCCACACATTTGTTTCCTAGAGCAATGTGCCTATTAAATTCAAAAAGGCTAAAAATCAATTGTCAAATCTCCTTACATCTTACAAAATTACAAAACTTTGAGGCATTTTTCTTCTTAAAGACTTGTCGATTTTTCCTTTCACTTTCCAACTTCAACAAAAATTTGAGGCATGTAATTAAATTTGTATACGTAGATTTAAATTATTGATTTTTCTTTTCACTTCCAACTTTAACAAAAAATTGAGGTATGTAATTAAATTTTTATATTTAGATTTAAATTGTTTTTTAATTAATTGTTTTGATATTTATATTGCTATTTTTTATAATTTTTTTTATATTTAATTATTTATTAATTGATATAGTTTTTGTTTCATATTTTAATTGTATAAAATATATAATTGTAGTTATTTGAGATTATGGAGAAAAACAACGATTCTATAGAGCTTCAGTAAAATTCTAAACTAGCTTGTGTTAAAATTGGTGAGCAGTGACAAATATTATATTTTCAGCCTATTAATAATCATGCCTTCTTGAACCCCTATTGCAAGGCCTGTCTTCTATAGCCTCACGGATGTTTCCATTTTGTTCCACTATAGTGAAATTTTTTTGCCCCCTCTCAATGAATGTCCTGGCTCCGCCCCTGCAAATGGGCATCTATGAAAACAAAAAGAAAAATGACAAAATTTTCCTCCAAATTAGGATCAAGGACTATAAAAATAACTTGTGTGCTTTACATGTACATGCGTTTTTTAATTGTAAGGAAAAAGTTTGAAGAACATTTATTAAAAAGTCATGTGCTTTTCACATATTATTTAAAACATATGTGTTTCTCACATGCAAATGGACACATGTTATTTTTATAAACTATGTTGAAGAAATTTACTCCAACCCAATTTAAAAGAAAACTTTGTCCGTACTTAAATCATGTAGTGTGGGTTGGAGGAAAGCTTATCTCCAGCTCACGCACCAGCGTTTGGCAATTCAATATGAAAGACACATATTGGACCATGAAGGAATTAGGACAAGAACAAAAAATGGGAACTTTTTTTCTTTTTCTTTTTCTTTTTTCCTAATTGAATGAGGAAAAATGGTTATAAGGAAGGATCATTTTCATTCCTGATCCAAATGGAAGAGAGAATATGGGACACCGTGGGAATGCTTCCAAAAACATGATTGGAAGCCGCCCATTTAGCTAAAGCATGTGCCTTAAAGTTGGCACATCGGGAGATTTTCAAAGCACTCCAACTTTGAAAAGAAGATAAAGCTAAACTAATATTCGAAATACAATTAGCAAAAGACCAAGAATGGAAAAGAGGCAGATTGTTCACAGCCAATACCATTAGAAGCGCATCACCTTCCAAAGATAGACATCCAAGACTCAAAAAGGCAGATAAATGAACAGCCAAAAGAGCTACAAAAGCTTTACTCTGCAAAACATCAGTGGAAGATAGTTTATGAATAGCCGCTACCAAGATGATGATTCCTATATCATTGCTAATCACTGCAGCAGCCACTGCAAAGGACCCCTAATAGCAACATCAAAATTGGCTTTAGAACAGCCCACTGCTGGAGGCATCCATAAAGAAGGAAGGGCTAGGTCTCTCTCCAAGTAGAAATGTGATGATTCAAATTTAAAGAAATATGAATAATAGCTTTACTAAGAAAGGGCTGAATACCCTCATGAACCAACTAATTCCTAGCACGCCAAATGAAGTCTAAGGTAAGAGCTGCAAAAAGTTGAAATTTCCTAACTTCAAGTTTTGGAATACCAAGGACTGCCATAGGAGATAAAATAGCTAACCACCCAATCAGAAATAGGCCCAGCTCCCTCCAGGGGCGGACCCAAGATATTCATTGAGAGGGGTCAAAATATTTTTCACTATAGTGGAACAAAATGGAAACATCCGTGAGGCTATAGAAGACATGCCTTACAATAGAGGTTCAAGAAGACATGATTATTAATAGGCTGAAAATATAATATTTGTCACTGCTACCCAATTTTAACACAAGCTCGTTTAGAATTTTACTGAAGTTCTATAGAATCATTGTTTTTCTCCATAATCTCAAATAACTACAATTATATATTTTTTACTATTAAAATATAAAGCCTCAAAGTTTTGTAATTTTTGTAAGATGTAAGGAGATTTGACAATTGATTTTTAGCCTCTTTGAATTTAATAGGCACATTGCTCTAGGAAACAAATGTGTGGCTTAGAAAGTTAGAAATAACAATTAATTAATTATTATTATATTTTTTTTTGTGTCCTTTTTTGTGCATTGCAAGTTACACGCTGTATTATTTGTTTTTTCTCTTGCACGCATGTTAGCATATACCATGTCTTTTTCCATACTTTAAGAAAATTATTGGGAAAAGTTGAACATGTTAGAAGTAACAAATGATTTTTTGGTCTTCTTTTTGTACTTTACAAGTTGCACACTGTATTTTATTTTATTTTATTTTTTTCTCTTGCACGCATGTTAGCATGTATGCCATGTCTTTTTCCATACTTTTAAGAAAATTATTGGGAATAGTTGAACATGTGAACAAGACTTTATAATTTTATAAAGATTTTTTTGTCTCTTTCTTGAACTTGCAAGTTGCACGTTGTACTTTTTTATTTTACTTTATTTTTTTCTTGCACGCATGTACCTTATCTTCTTCCATAGTTTAAGAAAAATATCGGGAACTGCATTATCTTCAACCTTTTGTTCTTCTGCAATTGCAAGTTTGATAGTTTCAAGTTATAATGGTTAAAGTCGACTCAATTGCAACATCTTCAACCTTTGGTTGAGCGAGGCATTTGCCCTCAAAAGTTGCTGAGGGAAGGAATAAATCCATAATAATGGCATAATTTTTATTTTTATTTATTTTTTTCCAAGGGTAAGGAGAATTTTGAGGAGTTGAGGGAGGGCAAGTGCCCCCCTGGACCCCCCCCCCCCTGGCTCCCTCGATCTTCTTTTCTTTTCTTTTTTCTTTTTTTTTTTCTTCTTCTCTCCCTCCCCTCTCCCTTCTCCCCTCTCCTCTCAATCTCCCTCTAATTTTTTTATTTCTTCATCCAGGAAATTAAAGGAGAAGAGCTAGAAGCAGAAGCAGAAGCAGAAGCAGGAAAAAAAAAATCCCCCAATGAAAAGAGAGAACAAAATAAAGGAGAAAATTAAAATCAAAAATTGAGAGAGAAGAGATAACAAAATAACAAAATATCTGTTGAGAAGAGAAGAGAAGAAAAAAAAAATATGACGTGTCAAAAATACCACGTCAGAAAAATTCTGACGTGTCAAAAACACCACATCAAAATTTTTTGATGTTGCATTTTGCCACGTCAGAAAATTCTGACTTACGTGGCAGTTTTGAAATGTCAGAAAATTCTGACGTTCCACCCACTAACACGTTAGAAAATACACGTCAAAAAAATTTTCTGACGTGTCAAACAGCCAGACATGTCAGAAAAAGTCGTTTGTAGTGAAATTACTCCTCTACCCTCTAGGAAGCACACATTGGTTACAAATGGGTATATTCTATCAAATATCACCCTCTTGGGTATGTCGATTGCCTTAATGATTGGTTGCTAAAAGTTACACTCATCTCTTGGGTATGTTGATCGCCTCAAGGCTTGATTGGTTGCTAAGGCTACATTCAGACCTATGGTGTTGAGTATGATGATACATTTTCTTATGTTCGCTTGTTGGTTTTTCTTGCTATCAATCTTGATTGGCTTCTCTGTCAATTTTTTTTTTTTTTTTTGACATGTCCACGCAAGGGTAGGGAGTGGGGGGATTCGAACTTGTGACCTCCGCTTCATAAGACGTGGTTCACAGCCAATTGAACTACCTTTTGGGGACGGCTTCTTTATCAATTAGATGTTAAAAGAATGTCTTTCTTGAGGTTTATATGGAGCAACTATTTGGGTTTGTTTCTTAAGAGAAGTGTCAAGGCAGTGTTTGCAAATTGAAGAAGGCTTTAATTTATACGGTCTCAAGCAATTACCGAGAGCATTGTTTGAAAAATTCTTTGAAGCAGTATTGGATTTTGATCTCCATCGGTGCCAGATAGATCGCACAGTCTTTCACTTCCATATTGTGTCATGCCCCAAAAACCCAAAATGACATGATCATAACAACTGTCACTACAACAAACTCTAAAATTGAAACTACACAACCAGAGCAACTAAAAATGTGACATACCACATTGCCTAGGTATGGAGATGAGGATGTGCTTATATGTATACTTATACCCTTAATGACGACAACGCATTTTAAAACCGTGATGATCATGATCTTATCAAAATTTTGCAGTTAAGCGTGTTTCTGCAAAAGTAGTACTAGAATAGGTGACCCCCTGAAAAGTCTGGTTTAAGAAAACAAAAAACGGATAATATTGTGTGTCATTGGGGTGGAGTGCTACAAAAAATTCATCAACACATGCATTGTCCGAAGTCCACATATCATCGGTGTCCAATTAAATACCATTAAAAAATAATAATAATAATAATAATATAATAACAAGAACTCCAAAGCATGTCAAAAAAAAAAAAAAAAACCAAGAACTCCAAAGGGTAAAAAACCACAATAACAATTCCAGTAAATTCTAAATCCCAAGCGAAACGAAAGGTCTCCGGCCAAGAACAACGTTAACATACCATTTAAGTAAATCTAAAACATAAACATGTCTATTACTCCATAAACAAAACTATTGACACCTTAGCAAATTTTCACAAACCCGCACTAAAAGACTCCAAGTCCTCCAACGTTGTGCTAGAAGAATCTCGATCTGCCATATTTTCTGAAAAATGTTAATAAGATTTAATGAGTCGCCTAAATGTTAGGATTAATTCATCTAGGTGCATATGTGAGATCGAGCAATGTATATATACTTAATTACCCCTTCTTTCATAAGATTTAAAAACAATTTAGTAAATAACTTTAAATTATCATATCCAAATACATAAAACTCACGAATAATGCTATGAGGCTTTCTAGAGTCATCTTAAATATGATATGACTTTTAAAATTACCGTTGAATTTAAGATGTAATTTATTGAGTTTTGATTTATTGATGATTTTAGAAGCCATATCACATTTGGGATAACTCTAAGAAAACTTATAACATTACTCAAAACTCACCCCTGTAGGTCTTGGCATTCTATGTGGTCCTTTGAATCGGACTAAATAAATGTCCTTCGAATTAGGACATTGTCTTCGAATCAAACCAATAAAAATAATGCTCTTCGAATCAAAGTATATATATTGGCGTTCAAATTAGACCTAATATCGCCTGCACTTATCTTGGAGTACTGTTTCAAACATAACTAAAGGTGATATTCAAAATATTAAACTCAACATGTCAATACTAAAATTTAAAACATCAAGCTAGCACAAGTTAACAAGATAATTTTTCAGTTTACCTCAAATCATGGTAAAATCTATATTCTTAAATAAATTCTCATATATATGGTACGTACAACATATTTTCACAATTTTACCTCAACACCAAAATATAGATTGTCACACCATATGTTTAACATATTCAAAAATAATACGTACAGTAAATTCCAATAACTGTTAATTCTTTGTAAAAGTATTTGAAAAATAACCCAATTAAACAATATCCAAGACTTTATAATTCAATTCGTACTCCTATCAATGTATGCATGCAAACAATTCGAAAATTAATTAGTACATTTATATGCGGATCACAAAACCAAATTTCTCCTTAAAGATTCTAACTCGGCCCTATGGCTAGCAAAACGTGTTTGCGTGTTAGGTTCGTACCCGACCCGATTATGGCCCGACACATTAAAGCCCAACCCGAATACGACATGGCCTATAAACGGGTAACACGACACAAACCCATTTATGTAAATGGGTCGTAATTGTGTCGTGTTTCCCATTTATAAACCGACCCGACTTGACACAAATGTAAACTTATTATAGTTTTTAACCTTTTATAGCCATACTAAAATGATTTTTTGTTTTTAAAAAAAAAAAAAAACATACAGGTCGATCAAACGTGTCAACCCACGAAACCAGCGGTTTGACACGACACATTTACTAAACGTGTCGTAAACAGGTAACCCGTTTACGACCCGAACCCTTTTAAGCCAAACCTTAACTTGAATTTCATGTGTCGTGTTTATGTCGGGTTCGCGTGTCACGAGTTAAATTGCCAGCTCTAGAATGGTATCAATGCATTTAGGCAGTACAAATAGTGAGTTTATTTTAATAGACTTACGATAGAAGCGAAGAGGAATAGATGCCTTACGGTAAGTGAATAAGAAAGAGCAGTACCCAAAGTAATAAGAAAATCAGAAGCCCCCAGTTAAATTAGTAGAGGCCAGGAGAGATTATTCTACGATCATTTTGCCCTTGTCTTTAGGCTTGGGATCATCAGAGTTGCTGCTTGTACTGGGCTCAGCTGCTTTGTCCTCTTGGTTTGGCTTAACCGGATTTTCTTGATGAACGACACCATCCCAGGTTTGGCTTAACCGTCTTATCGTTTCCTTAAACTCCACCTCGTCATTTTGGTACAAAAGACGGAACCCGCACCTCTGCACTTGCACGCCTTGGCAATCAATAGCAACTGAAGCCTCAATGAAACTGCTCTGCTGATTCAAACAGTTTAGAAACGACACACGTGGTATATAAGACACCCAAATGAAACCACCTAGCCGTAACAACTTGAGATGATCATTAGTGAGGCAATGCTTATGCAGTGGTTCCAGACTGCCAATATCCGTTTCCAAGTGACAAATAAGGTTGCAAGGAAGTACTTGTGAATCCGGATTGTCAACAATGGTAGTTCCATCCTCCTGGAGTGAGAGAGAAACACAAAGAGCAAGTCCCATCCAAGTAGGATCATCGTACAAATTTGGAGGTAGAGAGATTGTCAGTTGGGGCTCTTCACTTCGATGATTGAACCAGTCCAGAATGTCATTTGGAGGAAAACAAGAGTTATAGACAAGGCATTGATCAAAGTCCTGTAAAATAGAAATATTGTGTATGATAGAGTACTGATCAAAGTGAAAGAAAGGGAGAGGAAATGAAACCTTTGTGGTAAATCAAATACTCATATAGAACTCAGTCCTTTCTTAATCACCGGAAGGTTGCTTTGGTTACTTACTTGATTCTTAATATGCGGATCATTTTTGCTCTTGTCTTTAAGCCAGGGATCAAGGAATCCTATGAGACTTTCAAGGTGAGAGTCCTCATCAAAGATGCTGGGTAGACTGGACTCAGCTGCTTTGTCCTCCTGGTTTTTCTTAACCATATTCTTTTCATTAGCAATAGTTGATTGATGATTAACATTCCAGGTTGTAGACAACGAGGCCGTGTAGTGTCTTATTGTTTCCTTAAACTCTATCTCTTCGTTCTCGTACAAAAGACGGAACCCATACTTGTGCACAGTCAAACTTGGGAAATCGGTCGTAATTGAAGCCTCAATGAAGCTGCTCTGATTCAACCTGTTTGGAAACGACCCACGTGGTATATGAGAGAGCCAAATGAATCCACCTAGCCGTAACAACACGAGATTTTCTTTAGTGAGGCTATGCACATGGGGAGGTTCCAGACTACCAATATCAGTTTCCAACAGACAAATCAAGTTGCAAGGAACCTGTGAATCCCGATTGTCGACAATTGTAGTCCCATCCTTCTGGAGTGAGAAAGAAACACAGAGTGCAAGTCCAATCCAAGTAGGATCATCGTACAAATTTGGAGGAAGAGACATTGTGAGTTGGGGCTCATCACTCCGATGGCTGAACCTCTCCAGAATTTCATTTGGAGGAAAGCAAGAGTTGTAGACAAGGCATCCATCAAATTTGCTTGCCTCATTCTCATACTTGTTATACAAATGGGTCTTGAAGAGTATTTCCTTAAAAAACTCCTCATCATTTTGGTACAAAAGATGGAGTCCACACTTCTGCACCGTTAAGCCTGGGCAATTGCTAATTTCAACCTCAGTGGAACTACATCGATTCAACCAGTTGGGAAACCTCTCACGTGGTAAATAAACCAGCCATATGAATCCATCTAGATTTAACAAGCAAAGATCATCTTCGTGGAGGCAATAGCTATGGAGAGTCCCTAGACCAAAAACACCGTTTTGAGATACAAACGTAAAGCGACAATGAACTTGTGAATCCGGACTGCCAAAGAGGACTGAAAAAGAAGCAAACAGAGCAAGTCCTGTCCAAGTAGGATCATCGTAAAAATTTGGAGGAAGGGGGATTCCCACTTTAGGCCCATCACTTGGATGGCTGAACCAATCTAGAATTTCGCTTCGAGGAAAACAAGAATTATAGATAAGGTGTCGATGGAAGTCCTGCAAAACAGAAATATATAATTGTGAGTGTCTAATATATAAGTATTTTTTGCAGAGAGAGTTGATATATAAGTATTTTTTGCAGAGAGAGTTGATTCTTACGTCAATAGAATTGTATGGAACCATTGAAGGTCGTGCCTCATCATCAGGGTTTTGCCGCTTATTTCTTTTTTCATGATCAGCCATAAATTGACGCGCGAAATCCGAATGATCAGAAATTAAGGCATTGCATTGTTTTAGATTTTGCTCAAATTCTACCCGATCATGCTGGTACAAAAGACGAAGCCCACATTCTTGAACCATCACATCTGGCCAATCACTTACAAATAAACATTCAATGCGGCCGCATTGGCGCAACACATTCTTAAACGGCTCACCAGGTACGTAGGATATCCAAATGAATCGGCCCAGATTATTTAACCACATGATTTCTACTTTACTGGTCTGACAAGCAAGGATTTCATCATTCACGCCAGCTACACTCGTTCGGACTTGACAATATAGGAATTGCGGAATTTCTGAAACCATATTCTCAAGGAAGAAGGTTTCTGGATCCCTGCCCTTTGAAAAACTAGCAAATAGAGCGAGTCCCATCCAATTGTCATCATTGTACAAATTTGGTGGTATGTCGATTGTCACTGAGTGCCCACCACTCTGATGACTGAACCACTCTTGGGCTGCTTTACTTGGAGGGAAGCAAGAATTATATAAGAGAAGCGGATTAAAGTCCTGTAACGTAGAAATATATACAGCATCCAATCAGAGAGAGAGAGACATGATTGTGGGTGTGAGGGTGTGGGACATGATCAGAATTCTTACCAGTGGGCCCGTTTTGAAGAATGGCTTCATTGGCTTGGGAGTTCTGAGTCCGAGAGGAACGGATTGAATGGGCACCCTTCGAGTTGGAGGCCGTGGGTCCTCCTCATAAGATCTGTCAGGTCTGCTGACTTCCTCAAGATGATACATGGGCAATCTTTTATAGACCGTTGGCTCATTCTTCTTGGAAGAGTTACGGATGAGATGCATATAGTCAACATACGAGGTTATGAGTTGTACAATTGTACGAGTAAACTCATCCAAATTGTGCCGGTACACAAGATTGATACCACACTTGACCGCTGAAGACACGTCTGGAGTATCACTTACAAACGAGAATTTGGCCCAACTCATTTGATTCCAATAACCTGACCCCATCCAATTCCCACTCGGTGTGAATGACAACCACAGGAATGCACGTTGGTATAACGAAATTAATACCTCGTCTTCACTGATGCTATAGGGTGTTGATATCGGACTCATACCAGCAATGTCGGTTTGCAATTGACAGATGACGCGATGAGGAAATCCTGATTCCAAGTTCCTTCGAACGGCAGTTGGATGCTTGTGAAATGGGAAAACAGCACAAATTGCAAATCCCATCCAATTTCTATCACTGAACAAATTTTGTGGTATGTCAGTTGTCACTGAGTTCCCCTTATTCTGACGGCAGAACCACTTTGGGATTTCCCTTTCAGGAAAGCAGTGATTAAAAATATCGCGGTGGTTGCAGTGGTCCTGGCAAAACAAATGCATGAACAAGCTAGTTGTCAGATTCTCCTTTGATATCCAAGTACTTCATTTCTCGTTAAAATTCCTAACCTTATTTAAAAATACAAATTTAATTGTAATTTAAGGTTAGTTTGGTAGTTTTATAAAGTTTATAGGGGGTATAATGGTCAGTTTATTCTTTGAGCATCTAATTTAACCCAAACCCTAATGGGAGGGGTGAGATTGAAAACATTAAAAATTCGATATACAAAAGTTTTTGAAATTTGAGGGGACATTAATTGCAAAAATGATGCGAGTTTAGAGGGTTTATTAATTCCCCTTACTGTGTAATGATTTTAAAATGCTACATATTTAACAATTTTTTGTCCATTGTGTGTGTTAGAATGCTTTGATAGCATGTTGGAATAATGGAGAGATATAAAAGAGCGGAAGAATAATAGGGAGAGTGGAAGCACACAATGGATTACATTGTATTGATATTTATTTTGATAATGAATAGAGATACCTCTATTTATAGCGAGGCTATGAGTGATAGGCAAATAACCTAGTAGACTAAAGAAATGTAAACCTAGAATACTTAAGAAAGTAAATAAGCCTAACATAATATTCTTAACGGTATGTAATCAGGAAATCCATGCAAGAAATTCTCTTTGTATCATCATTATTGCATATTTTGTTTAATTTGTTGTGTTGAGGTTTAAGTGCCCATTTTGTGTGTGAGAAAGAGGGGGAGAGAGACACCTGCACAAATCTTTTAAACCATGTGTGAAGCATCCTTATTGTCTCATCGGTTCCACTCTGCCCATTCCTAAATGGTATGCCTAAAAAAATTTCAGAGGGACTTGAATTTCTTGAAGTGCCTGCAGCCTCAAATTCTTGATTTGGAAATGTTTCCCGTGAAGTACAGTCCTCCTCCTCCTCTTCTTCTTCTTCTACAATATTTTCAATACTACTTGGTTGAGGCCTCCTGTAGGTACCAAAAAACATATTTTTTTTTTATTCAATTTAGAAATTTGATATATATGATGCAGTCAGATTCAGGTATATATATATATATATGATAATAAAATGGTTTCCAGTGAACATTTAACCTGAACAAGCTGCAACGAGAACCTTCTCCATGCTGACACTCTTGCATCATCGCCACTTGTTCTAAAAGATTTTCGTAACAAGAATCATGGTAGGCATTCGGACACCCTAACATGCACTCCACTAATGTTTGCACAAACTCTTCAGCGTCTTCCTCGTATACAGCACTAATTCCACACATTGTAATTTCCACACTTGGGTTATTGCTCTTAAATGAAGCCCAAATGTTACTACACCCTTCCAACTTAAACTCCGCACGTGGCATATAAAACATCAAAAGTCGATGTGACCCAACAAAAATGTCTCTAGACAGCGGAAATCCCTTGCCGTGTGCGACAGGATCACCATCTGCAACTCCAGAAAACGTTACAAAAACTATTGAATCCTTCTTATTGTCACCGGAACAAGCAGCTGGTTGCTTGGGGACAGTAAACAATGCATATACACTGAATCCCAGCCATCTCGTATTATCATTCAAATTTGAAGGTATCTCCATTTTTACGACAGAACAGGCATTTTGATATTTGAACCAGCCGGGGGGAGCCGCAATCTTAATTTGAGGAATAATATAATCATATGAGTGGTATTGTGCAGGGTCTCTCTGTAAAATACACAAGCAAATATATATATATATATATGGTATTCACTGTTCAGTGAGAGAGAGAAAAATGGATACATATATAAATTATGATTTTCAATGAAGAAATATAGGGAAAGACCTGATACAATAGTGAAAGCAATGACTTGAGCTGTCTGTTAAGCCTGGGGATTGAGTAACTTTGGCCAGTGGGTTGTCTTTTCTGCCTGGGGTTCGAGTCACTTTGGCTGCTGGACAGACTGGGTTCCGCCTCATCAACAATATTGCTTGGGGAAGGGTTCATTGGATATTCTATGGATTCCTGACGTGGACGGAGGTGTTCAGGGCTCCTCGAAGTTTCCTGGGTTAAATTTTGTACAAACTCTACCATATCTTCCTCGTATACTAAACGCACACCACACTTTTGAATCTCCACATCTGAGCTGTTGATTGTAATTGAAGGGCTAATGCAGCCGCATTCATCTAAGTGCTCCCTAAACCTTGCATTTGATACATATAGCCGAAGTCCATATGAAAGGGCATATAGTTTGCCTTTAGGGACATTAATAATGATCGGGGGATAATCTTGAAGACCTCCATCGTTGTCCATGTGATATATGAACTCATGAAAATTTTTTAAATCCTGACCACGGGGAAAATTCTTCACTTTAAAAACAATAAAAACCGATATTCCTCTCCAACTGCTATAATTTTCATCTAGATGATCAGGTAGCCGGATTGGTATAGATGACCCAGACTTATTCTGATGGGTGAACCATTTTGGAATTTCAGTTTGAGGGGAAATGCTATACATTCCATCCACTTGGCTAATTTGAGCCTGCAAAATATTACAAGGAAAAAGGTAAAAGGATGTTCGATCAATGTGTGTGTATGTGTATGAGAGAGAGAGAGAGAGAGAGAGAGAGAGAGAGAGAGACCTCCATGTATCTTTGCAACAATGGCTTGAAGTGTACATCTCGTATAGAAAGCTCACTACCTATGCTTTCTTCATCAATATCATCAGCTGAGTTGAGGCAATTAATAAATGTCAATCCTGGCTCACCTGAAGTCCACACTATGATTTGATTTGAATAATTTATCAGTGAAGTGCAATGTCGTGCCATTACAGATTGTGTACTCAATGGAATATTTGCTAACGATTCAAGCCTGCTACAATTGTCCAAGTAAAGAACTTTAAGCTTAGGAAGCTGAGAAATGCTTTCAGGCAAGCACGTCAAATGGTTTTTGCTCAAATTTAGAGACTGCAGTGAAGATAAGCAACTGATATCATCGGGGAGTGCTCCGTCCTCCAGATTGCAGTCACTTAGATCTAGAGCTACTAATGAGCCTAAACCTGACAGAGACTTGATCAACAACGAGTTGAGCTCTGGTTGAACCTTGAATCCGGATAGAATGAGAGTTTGAAGAGATGTCAAACTACAAATGACAATTGGAAAACTCGAAAAGTTGTTGCAGTCTTGAAGATTCAATAAAGACAAGCAAGTTAGATGCACAATTGATAATGGCAGTTCCTCTATGGCAGTCCTGTCCAAATAAAGTTCCCACAAACTTATCATATTTCGTCCAATCTCTGGAAACTTTTTAAGTCTTGAACAACCAGATAAGATCAAACTTTTAAGAGATTCCAAGTTGATTTCTGGTGGAAGGTGATCAAGACATTTGCAATCTTTAAGATTTAATTGAGAAAGTCGTTTGTGAGTTCCAATAGAAGGGTGAACCTCTTCCAATCTTGTGCAACCTTGAAAAATCGCCCTCTCAAGGTTTGGAAGTCCAGTGAAGTCAGGAGTCCTGATTAAGTTTTGCGAGTCACGAAGGTTGATGACTTTTAGCCTGCTTAAGTTCTGTGACAAAATTAAGAACGAAAATAATAAGTGGGAAATTAAGCAATTAAGAACGAATAATGTTATAAGTCCCTCTTTTGTTATTCTTGTGTCCCTCCAAGAATGATGTGGCTCTTAAAATTATTATCAAATTTGTGATTGATCATTATTGAATTTTGGTCAAATTGTGATTTTAAAAGCCACTTCATTTTTGGAGTGACATAATATAAACTTCAAAAATTAAGTTCTTCATTTTTGAAGAACTTAATCTAAAAAACAAAAAAAAAACTTGCATGAGTTAAAATCTTACACTAAATTCCTCGGGTAGTTGCTCAATGTGGCTACCAGGCATAATGAGTTCAACAAGATTGTTTGGTTGAAAACTCCTTGGCATTGACTTCAAAGGATACTCATGCCATTCCAGCAAATGTAACTCATTAGAAAGATAATTGAGGCCTTGAGGAAGGTGTGCAGTACAAATTCTAAGTAATCTTAGGTTCTTCATCTTTGAGAAGGCGTCCGCATTCAAGCGTACTTGCTTATGTGCTGGTGCATTTAGTAGTATGCCTTCAACTGAATCTGTTCCCTGAAAACCAAGAACAATTGAACAAGTATAGGGAAAGATATAGCAAAAAATTTCAAAAATTGTACCAAGATGTACTTTTCTAAGTTCATGTCTATAATACTATTACACTTACTTTACTATCGTTTAATACTTCAAGGACATCCTCTTCAAGCCACAATCTACTGCGCTTTTCGGGTCTTTCCATGCATTCCTCATTGACAATTTCCCAACCCATTTGTTGTAGTAAATTATGTATCCACAATTTTCCTCCTAAAACAGTAATGAGAGATTTGTCAATAAGAGCCTTTATATCAATCTCTGGGATGCACTTACCAGGATCTTCTAGTATATCTGATATTCGATCTTTGTCTTCCCCATTCAAGAAACACGCAACGTCTAAAAACAGTTTTTTCTTTGGAGTACTCAATCTATTGTAACTCATTCTAAGTACTTTTTGAATATTTCTCTCGTCTTTGTAAGGAAGTTCAGGACTTTTTCTTACTCTTTCCAGTTCAACTTCCCATTGATCTATATTTGTTATACCATACATGGAGGAACCCAAAATTTTAAGAGCTAGAGGGTGGCCGTCAACATATTTTACAAAACCATTGCATATATCCAATAAATCTTTTCCACAAGGGGGTTCGTCGAAGGCCTGTCGAATAAAGAGCTGCAAAGCATCATATGCACTCAGTTTTTTAGCCTTGTATACATTTTTCTCTCCACATCTCTTCTCCAACAGACCCTTATCTTCACTAGTTATAATGATTCTACTCCCTGGGCCAAACCAATCATGGTGCCCTACTAATGTTTCCAACCTTTTTTCATCCGCATCGTCAACAACAATAATAACCCTTTTCTTACGTAGTCTAAGACTTGTCATGTTGATTGCCTTAAGCTCATCCCATCTTGGTATTTCACTTTTCAACTTCATATCCCGAAGGAGTTGATCTTGTGAATCATTTAAATCACGCCCTTTGACATCTCTGAGAAAGCTGCTAGCTTCAAATTGATGATGGATCATTTCAAAAACAGCCTCTGCAAGAGTTGTCTTGCCGAGTCCACTCATCCCACATATCCCTATAAATCGAACATCATCCTTCGGCTCCATATCAATATACACATTTACAATTTGCTCAACACGAGACTTTATTCCAACGTATTTGTCCTTATAAACACTTTCGGTTGTACCATTCAACTCACTAGATACTTTTTCAACAAAGCTGCGGATGAACTCTGACTCAGGCCTGTGAGACGGATATATAGAACCAAAATCTTTTCGTGAGTAAACGCAGACCAAAAGGAAATATTTAAGTGTTGTTATTTTGCTTGTTCATCTAAAGAAAGAAAGCTCTACAATTCAATATGATAAGTGATAACACGATTGAGCTTGGGTTGCTTGGTGAAATCCAAGGATGCATCTAAGAATGAATTAATATGTACATGTTCAGAAAATTTCAAAAAAAGATAAAGAACATGATAGGAACTACGGGTCCTATCAAATGGAAAGCAGAAAATAAATAAAACAAACAAGACACATATGAATGTTAGAAATAATGCAAAATGTGTTCCTATTTCTAAGGGCATTCACAATGGAAGAGCTAATTTTTTTTTAATGTAAAATAACTCCTCATTGCATATCAATTTTATCCAGAATATATTACTTTCACTTTATATTACCTTTCTCATCTTAACAATCACAATTTTTTTTTTCTAAATATATTTTTTTTAAAAAAATAAAATAAAAAATAAATTACATGACACGTGGCAAGATTTAATTGATCCACATGTCATTTCCGTTAAGTCACTAATGGTCAACGGGCGGAAGGATTAATTTGCTCTTTTATCAAAACCACAGGAACCTTCTGTAATAAAAATCAAACCCTAAGAAGAAAAAAAAATAAGTAAAACCCTAGGAGGTAATTGGGTATTTAACCCTTAAACTAAATTAAACCTTGATGAAAATGTATTATTAGATTTTATATTAGCTAGTTTCAAATAGTGGATGTTTTATGGATCATGTGCTACTGGCAAAAAATTATCTTGAATAGAAAATTCTAAGTAGCAACCTACTATCAGGGCTGCTAGACCATTAGGCGAGTGCGAAAAAAAAAATAGTAAGGTTAAAAAAAAAATTAAGGCCCAAAAAAAATTTCATCAAAATTTAAGACCTCTAAATCATAAAAGATATGTAATTTAAAAATGCCTCAATTTCATAACGTTTCAATTTAATAAGACCCATAATATATAAATAAGAACAATTCGATATTGATTGATTATATTAGGAAAAAAAAAAAAAGGCTTATTAAATATCTGACAAAGCCTTTTTACCTATTCCAATGAAAAAAATAATAATAATAATATCTGACACAGCCGTGGCCATGCTGGATAGGCAACGGCCACAAGGCCTATGCGAGTTGAGTGATTGACGTTCTATCATTTGTGGTTACTGTGGTGTATTACTCATTTACTTGTACAGGTTGTGTCAACTAGTTGAGTTCAACGGCCACAAGTACTTGTCAAGGCTTAGACTATAGGCTGTGTTTGGCAATGAATTGGATTAAAGAAAGTGGATTAATACTGTAGTAAATTTGATTAATGTGAGAAAAAAAGTAATAATGTTTTGTATAGAAAAGTGAAATTTTTTATTTTGTAATGATTTTTTTATTTAAAAAGTGATTTATGTGATATAAAAAAGTAAGAATGTTGAGGTTGATTTTGGAAAAAAAAAATTTGGGACCTTACAAAGTCCAGTCCGGGCTCTTGGCAAACATAGCTATATTGGCTACGTTTGTGAAAAGAGTGGACCAAAAGGTGGTTAGACTCACCTCATTCTTAAAAAAAAAATTAAAATTAACTTTAATATTCTTACTTTTTACATCAAATCAATAACTTTTTATTTCTATTCAAATAAAAAAATTATTACAAAACAAAATTTTCCACCTTTTTTATATAAAACATTCTTTCTTTCTTTTTTCTCTCTCTCATATTAATCAAATCTATTACAGTACTGTTCCACTTCCAAATCTCATTCCATTGTCAAACATAGCCATTGAGTTCAAATACCAGTGGCCAAAACCAAATGCTATACAACTAACAGCTTCCTACTCTTCAAAGACCTTCATTTTCTTTTGTCCAAATTTTTTTCCAACATGCTATACAGCTTCCTAGTTCCCTTCTTCATTTTCATTTTGCTCAAAAGTTCTCTCTAGTCTCAAAAAGAACCATCTCTCCAAAAGGCAAAAGGTTAGTCAGAATTTTTTTTTTGATAAATTGTATTTGTTTAATTTGTTAATATTTTTAATCAAACATGTCTACTAGGAAATATGCATCTGGATATGAAAAACTTTAAAAAAAAAAAAAAAAAGAGAGAGAGAGAGAGAAAAGTAGAAAAGCTTATTGAATCTCAAAGAATAGCTCTAAATAAATTTTTATTATAAACAAAATATTGAGGATAATTTAGGTGAAAATCTCATAAATAAACAAGAGATTCATCAAAAAGAATTAGAAAATAATGAAAGTAATATTAATGTATTTACCTCGATTGTTACAAATATTTATGACCCAGGCTAATAGAAAAGTATTGATGCAAAATTAAGGGATTTATTAGTAGAAAAGGGTCCAATATGCATTCATGTAGATTTTCCTAGAGTTGAGAACTATATGCATTTTTCTAATACATATTATATACGAAAATTATCAAATGGGGCGTAGCATAATAGAAAATGGATAGTTTATTCAACAAATTTAGATAGAGTATTTTGTTGCAAGTTCCAAGTTGTTTAATTCAAAACCTAATATAATGCAACTAGATAATTAAGGAACTAATGACTGAACAAAATTTAGTACTAAACTTAAAAAGTCATGACACAACCAATGAACATATTATTAAAATGAATGATTGGGTTGATTTAGAAATGAGATTTTTAAAAAATAAAACAATTGATAAAAATGTCCAAGAACAAATTAACAGAGAGAAAGATCATTGGAAAAAAGTATTGTTGAGAATTATTGTTGTAATAAAGAATCTTGGTAAGAATAATTAATTGGCATTTAGAGGACAAAATGAAAAGACCTACCAAGAAAATAATGAAAATTTTTTAAGTCTAATTAAAATTATTGCAAAATTTGGTCCAGTAATACAAGAGCATATTCGGTGTATTCAACATGGGCAAATTCATAATCATTATCTTGGACATAATATACAAAATAAATTGATACATTTGTTAGCAACAGAAGTAAAAAAGAGTATTACTGAAAAATTTAGAAAAGCAAAATATTTTTCAATTATACTTGATTGTATCTCGAATGCAAGTCATCAAGAACAAATGTCTCTCATTCTAAGATATGTTAATATTTCAAAAATTCCAGTAAAAGTAAAAGAACATTTTGTAGAATTTATAACAATAAATGATACTACTGGAGAAGTTCTTTTTAATGAAATGATTGGGTTAATAAAAAAACTTGAACTTAATATTAATGATATACGAGGACAATGATATGATAATGGATCTAATATGAAGGGAAAAGAACGAGGGGTGCAAAAAAAGACTACTTGATATAAATCCTAAAACATTTTACACACCTTGTGGTTGTCATAGTCTTAACCTTGTATTATGCGATATTGCTAATTCATGTCCTAAAGCTATATATTTTTTCAGAATTGTACAACGCATATATAATTTGTTTTCATCATCTACAAAACGATGAAAAATATTACTAGATAATGTGTCAAGTTTAACTCTTAAGCCACTTTCTCAAACACGTTGGAAAAGTTGGATTGAAAGTCTAAAAACAATAAAATTTCAAACTCCACAAATAAGAGACGATTTGCTACAATTAGCAAAAACAAGTGAAGATCCTAAAACAAAAGGTGAAACTAATTGTTTAGTAACCTATGAGACGAAAAGTTTTGAATTCTTATTGAGTATGACTATTTGGTATGATATTTTATTTGATATTAACTTTGTTAATAAAAATTTACAATCGAAAGACATGCATATTGATGTTGCTATAGATCAATTGGAATGTCTTTTTTCCTATTTTATAACCTATAGAGAAATTGGATTTATATATGCTATGATTTTATCAAAAGAGATTACAACCATAATAGAAATAGAACATGTTTTTCGTGAAAAATGTATAATTCGTAGAAAGAAACAATTTAATGAGAATCCTAATGATGAGACAACACAATCTACTAAAGAATTTTTTAGAATTGATTACTTCTTATATATAGTAGATCCAGCTATTTCTTCAATTCAAAGTAGGTTTGAACAATTTCAAATATACGAAAATATTTTTGGTTTTTTATTTAATTTTAAGAAATTAAAATCACTAGATGATGATGGTTTGCAAAATAAATGTTTTAATCTAGAAGGTTTCTTAAAACATGATTTTGATGGTTTAGATTTCTTTTCAGAACTAAAAGTTTTTTAAAAAAATTTACAAATAGGAGAAAATGCTCTAATTGACATATTAAATTATATAAAAAGATTTTATTCTTTTCCAAATACATGTATTGCTTATAGAATTTTATTAACAATACATGTTACAGTTATTTCTGCAGAAAGAAGTTTTTTAAAATTAAAATTGATAAAATCCTACCTAAAATCAACAATGTCATAAGAGAGATTAAATGGATTAGCCATATTATCAATTGAAAAGAGGATATTAGAAAATTTTGAATATAAAAGCTTAATTAGTAATTTTGTATCTCAAAAAGTGAGAAGAATGATTTTTTAAATAAAAATATAATAATAATATTAAAATAATTTTTTTTTCTTTTTTTACTTAAAAAAAAAAAAAAGTCGAATTTTAAAGTTTCGCGGCTCCAAAATACATTGAGCCGGCCCTGCCGACCATGTAAGGAAGGATGAAAAACACTTGTTCAAAAACTTTAGTGGAATGATATCCAATAGTAGAATCTTATTTAAATATTGTTCCCTGTTTGTCGACAAAGTTGGGATGAAAATCAATTTTTTTAAAGAGAAAGAACTATTTTTGTCCGATACTTGGTTGAATATCTCCTTTAAGGATTCTTGGCAATATATATATATAGTTCATAATTTTTGGGTAGATGTTTGGTTATCAGAGGACACTAAATAATTATCTGAATTTGTACATTTCACTTAAAACCTTTATCATCTAAAATCCTTTAAACCTAGAAACTTGACCAAGCTAATCACAACTTTTTTCTTAATCAAGCAAGCAATAATATATATTTAGTTAGTACTGCACTCCAAATAAATATACATTTAGAGTACAAAAGAGTCAATTTAATTTGCAGTCAGAAAAAAGGAAAAGAAATTAAATTCAGTAGATCGAAGAAGATCAGTAAAATCTTACTCATGATTTAAAGGGTATTTGCTCATGAGGTCGGCCACTCTTCTGAGAGCATCTCTCCACCTTTGCACTATGTTCTCCTGGTAACGTTGGGCATGTTTAGCAAAGGCAGCTTCAAAAGTCCCCTCCTGATGCCGCACATCACCAGGATTCACGTGGTAGAAAATGGGAAAAACTCTCATCCTTCCCGCGTCCATGCATTCAACGATCTTTGCAAGTTCATCCAAGCACCAAGTGGAGGATGCGTAATTTTGTGACAAAATGACAACTGCCATTCTCGATTTCTCGATTGCATTCAAGAGTTCCAAAATGGGTTTTCCTGGATCAAGTCCTTCCGTGTCCCTAAAGGTTACAATCTCTTTATCTCTCAAAGCGGTACAGAGATGGTCGGTAAACTTAGTGCGGGTGTCAGTACCTCTGAAACTGAGGAAAACATCGTATTCCCACAGGGATTCAGGAGGTGATGGGGCAGTTTGAGTATTGGTTGTGGAATTAGCCATGGGAGGGACACTTGGAAAAGCTTCTCTGAGATAAGACTCTTAAGACATTATTATACAATGTCATGAGCCGTGAGCGGAAAGAAGCTAGCAAGCATTCTGCAGCTAAATGGGTCAAGGAGAATCAAGGCGTAAATTAAGGCGTCATCGGGAATCACAGATTAAAAAAATAAATAAAGCAAACAAACTTTTTTCTTTTGTTGTTATACCCAATTAGTTTTATGAAATCGTACGCATCTAATTAAAAAATGTTTGGATTTTTGAGAACCAGCAGTTGTAAAAATGTAGAGGAATATTTTAAATAAGGGTTAGTGATCAGTTGAGCTTTATCGCTGAACTCACCGTAATTTTCTAGCTACCTTCAAAATTATCGAATTTTATATATATAGTCGCAGAGTCCTACTTGAACTGAGATTACTATGTTTGAACATGATGGCCTTCTTCACCTTTCTCAATCTAAATATATCACAGAATTCAGAATTGCCTTCTTGATCCAAAATGCATGCTCGGAGTCAAGCCTTCCAAGACACGGCCTCTTCCTGCTGGCCGGTGCAAAACTTTCACAACGTACATGATGGAGACCATTTGGAAAATGTAGCAGTTTATATCAGCACATTGTGAGCCCACTACAGTACTATATATACACTCACCAGACCAGCTAGACAAAAGCATTAGCGCTATGTTATTTTATGCATATATATAATTTAACTACTTCTCATTGGTCTATAGCAAAAAGAGTCCTTAATTCGTTACCTTAATAAAGGTTCTGTTAATCATGGTATGTTTTTGGCAAAGGTTCTTTAATTTGTAACAATCATGACCTTCTTTCAAGGAGAAGATGGTCGTTTTAGCGGATTACTAGAATTCTAGCTAGGAAAAGCACATTAGGCTTTAAAATTCTAAAGATATATATAGGAAAATGCAAGGGGCTCTCCCCGTAAATTTTTTTGGTGTTTTTCCAGTCATATATAAAACATGATTTAAGAAAAAATAAAATTATAGTAGCCTTCAACACCGTTATTTTAGGCATTAACACCAAATTTGAGGCATTAGTAACAAATTTATGAGGTATTAGAACCAAAATTAAGGCATTAGCATCAAATTTAGGACAATCAAATTCATTTTAGGTCATACAATCCCTAAAGGGTTAACCTTCCACCTTTAGATTTTAGTTTTGAATCCAAAAACAAGTTTTAAAGCATTAAAATCTAATTATTAACTAATAAAAATTAATCTGTTAGCAAAAAAACGGTACTATTTTATTTTTTCTTAAATCATGTTGTATGTAAGAATAAGAAAACACTACGAAAAAACCCCTAACAAACCCCATATAAAAAAATGCCTTCTGTTATAGTTGTCGCTTTGTACTTTCTTTTCTCCTTCTTACCTAGTGATGAAAAGTGTCGATATAATTTTATCTTTTTTTCCTTGCTTTGGACTTCGCCCACCGACCAGCATGTGGCTCCAGATATTGGGGCGCGCCATGGCCCGGCCTCTTCTTTTGTCTTTATATTGTAATTTATTAATTAATATGTCTAAAAAATTTAAAACACCTTAATTAATGGGCCCATTTTCCATTTACTAGCAAACCCTAACTTATATATATATATAGTAGGTGCTTTTAGTAAAAGTTTTAAGTTTAGTAACGTCATTTAGGTGACTAACTAACAATCAAATGACTACTTTTAGCGTACACGTAAATATTATTTTATCTATGTTATAAAATGGAGTTTTTTTTTTTTTTTTTGAAGATTATAAAATGGAGTTATTTGCAAGGCAACAAGCGTCAAGAGCATTGCTTGCTCAATAAGACAGATTCCGCTCTGATGCCAAGTCTCTGGTTAGGTCCGATACCCACGACCATGTCGGTTGGCATTACAATGCAAGTTGCAATTTATAATGTCTCCTGTTTTGACCCTTATTTTAACTCTTTATTATAATTAAATATTATTTGTTGGTATTATTTTTATTGTTTTTCACTGAAATCACCACCCAACCAATCGAGAATCAATTAACCAGAAGTAGTCCTGCCATTTATGAGCTTCACATCGCCGATTTAGTGTACACACAACTTAATTTTTGTTCACAGAGAGTAGTCATCAACCTTGCCGATTTAGGACAGCAGCACATCATGTATCCACGATTAATTAGGGGAAAGATTGTAGCTTTGAATGATTTGAATATGTCCGAGTAACCATAGAAATGGCAAACAATACAGAAATTTAGAAGTAGATAGTAAGTTTCTGTAGTGAAATTCAGCACAAAACACTTTCTCAATGAATTGAAAAGTTTGTAAAAATTACATAAGTTTATAAGCCATTTAGAAGTCGAACTTGATCTAAAATCTTCATGAGTTAAAAACTTATAATGAACAGTATGTAATTTGATATACCACTTATAGCTAGTATCAAATTAAAGCTTGTATCAATGAAACCAGCCTGCTTTGAATGAAATTCAAGAAGTCTGTCTGCAACTTCCACCTCTGTTAGTTTCACCTCCTTATGAATTTCATCTTCCAGCCAGAACCAAAACTGTGCCAGAGCAGCAGCAATATCCCTGCATGCAAGACTTCATAGACACATCTTCCCCAAAGTTCTTAATGAAATTCATTTATGTAAGTGACCATACAGGCTCAAGCTTTCCCTGCAAAACAATAATAAGTTTGACCCCAACACTAAAATCAAGCAAACTTTGTTGCTTCTGTTATAATCCTTTTAGATAATCTTATCAGCTTCTACTTGTCAAAAAAAGATAATCTTATCACATAGCACCACAACTCCTTCTGTTATTCTGCCAGTCAAAACTCCTACAAAAAGTCTTGCACGCTTTCTTTTTAATGCCTCAAAACAATCCTCTAAGGCAACTAATATAAACAGGTTTATAGGAAAGATTTTTCATACCAACTTATTTCTAACGTGTAAGAGGATAGAAAAGAAAAACTTACAGAAATCTTTTTTTGTTTTTTTTAATAGGTAAACTTGCAGAAATCTTTCTAGCTAAAAATTCACTTTTCTCTTGCACTATTTTCTACACTCTACAATGAAGTCTTTTAAATTACCCAAAAGCCCTTACGGTTTTAAACGAATTCTGCGATTTGTTTTGTAACGACCTAGATTTTAAAACTCTTATTGAAATGGTATTAAATAGATTAAAATGATAATAAATAAATTAGAGAAATGATATATGAGTTAACGATATTAAACAACCATTTGATGTCAGGGATATATATTACATTGATTATTGACATCTATTGAGTATCACTTTAATTCTCAAATTCAGCTTCATAAGTACGTATGTTTATAGGCATAATTAAACTCAATTTAGTGAATACATTATTTATATTAATGTTTGGTAAAGTCAAAAATTAATTTGAAGTTTATAGTTTTCTTTGCCTAAAAAGCAGTGTCTTAATTTTCATATTGTCTAATAAAGATTAAAACTACTAAAGAAAAGGTACCAAGGCTAGCCACTTTTGTTGAAATCTTGAAGGCTTCTAGTAAGAATGATTATGAGAAAATATCATGAGAATTTAATGTGGCAAGTGGCCAAGTGTGAATGCAAGTTGTTAAAGTCTAATTAAGTTAGAGACTTTGTACGGGCCAAAAACAAAGTCAAACGAACTCGGATAAAGTCGAACCAAAAATAGAAAATGTTTGTCTTAGAGTCCTCTATCTACCCTCAAAATTTCATGTCAATCGGAGTACATTTGGACATAAAAAAAAAATGGATCGGAGTACACTGCCCTCATTTTGGACGAAAATGTTAAAAGTAGACTAAGTTCATTGTTTTGGTTAAATACATCTCAATCCTTGGATCAAAAGTATGAAAATGAATTCTAGCCATTCATTCTCTTATAGATAGAAGCTTATATTTAACCCTTAGATCAAAAGTATAAAAATGAATCATAGCCATTTATTCTCTTATAGATAGAAGCTTGTATTAACCCTTAGATCAAAAGTGTGAAAATTAATCCTAGCCATTCATTCTCTTATAAATTGAAGCCTAAGTAAATTCATTTGTCACTTAAGCTCTTTCACTTTCTTAGCAAGTAAAGATTGCTTGTTTCTCATTTCATTCTCTTTCTTAGCTCTAAGTCAAAAATCATATGGCCTAAATCTTTTTATAATGTTCAAGTGTCCTTGCTTTTCTAAACTAGTTACCTAGAGAAGATTTGGTGGAGTTCTACTTTAAGGTTTATTGGGTAAGTGTTTCTTGTGTAATTATAATGATTTATTGTCTGTATTATTTGTTCTCATCTAATTGTTTAAGACACAATAAGCTTATGATGTAAAATAAAGTAATAATGGAATTAATGATAAGAGTTCAGAGACAAATTGATTAAAGGCTTATGATATTACCTATATTTATTACATATATTATTTACTTTTCAACTTTTATATTCAGTCATTTATTTTATTGTCATTTAAAGTTTAATTCATATTTTTTGCAGTACGAATCATTGGTCTTAACCCCAAAATATCAATTCAGTATTTATATTCAGTCATTTATTTTATTGTTATTTAAATTTAAATTCATATTTTTTGCTATACGGATAATTGGTCTCAACCCCGAAATATAAATTCAGTATTTATATTCAGTTATTTCTTTTATTATCATTTAAATTTTAATTCATATTTTTTGCGGTACGGACCATCAGTCTCATCCCCGAAATATGAGTCATGCTTTATATATATTATTTATAATACTAGTTTTTATTTAGTGATACCGGCCATTAGCCTCGTCACGAAAAACGAATTCATGAATAAAACTATTTATAAGTAATTATCTCAGAATTATATAATAAAATAAGTAAGTAAAGATGAAGTGATGGATAATAAATAAATATAAAAAGATGATGGTCTTTAAAAATGATATTATTTGAGAATGAACTAATATGTAAATATTGTTTGTATGTATGTATTTGTATGCAGAAGTGAAGCAGAATTCCATACTAAGGAATATAAGTATGGATGTACTTACTGGGTATTAGCTTTAATTTGTTTTATTGTCATAAGAATTATTATTTTGTCTTATTGATATAATCTTGCATTACAACTGTTGCATAATGTGTCTAATAATATGGGCTGATTAGATAGCCACCTTAAGAACAAGTTGGGTGGATTACCGCGAGGAACTGTCGGTATCTCAGTGGATGGGGGCCGGGTATATAACCGTCCAACATGCCTAATTAATATATAATTAAGCTGGGGCCTTGTAGTCGCCATCACTAAATAGGTAAAACTCTAAAGTGTGAGGGACATAACGAACGTGAACGAGCTGAGAGCTCATGACGAGGAGTTTGAAGAAAGATTATCATAAAACACAAATTAAGATGTCACAACGCTGCATTCGCATCTCATTCATGATTATATATTTTATTCCTTAGTCTTACTTTGTCTCAAACTAGTCTTTTAGTCTTTATTTCTAGGAAAATAGATTACTCACTTGTTTGTCTATGTAAACATGATAACGTCATATTTACATAGACCTTGATGCAGGAATAGAGAGTGAGGACGATAGTCCTTTTATTGATTTTGATGGTTGATAGATCATCTACTACGAGATTGATGTTTCCTCTATAAAGCAAGTTTCATCTATGTTAATCGCTTTTATTATATAATGTGATGTGTGCGAACTTGACAAATATTATTATATTAATTTTGTGCAATATGTGACATATATTTAGTACACTTAGTGTGTACATATGTTGTAATGAAACCATATTTCTATTTTCATTAAATAATATAAAACCTCGAAGTATTTCAGTCAACTTAATTGTGTTGTGCAAGTTATTCCTAGGCCATTGAAAAAGAAAAAAAATATATACATATTCCGCTGTAAAATTGTGCTTCTAAAGTTGTAGCATAATAACTTCGATATTTGCTAGTTCAAATATCGGGGCGTTGCACGTTTGGTCCCCTTGAATGACATAATCAAGATCTTTTGATCTCGTTTGAATGAAGCACTTGTGGGACAGTGGTGAACCTAATGCACATACTAGTGTGATCAAGAGTATTTGCGTGCACTATCTCAGTCAATTTATGAAAAAGGATCTTTGGCATATATGTGAAGTTATTTCAAGCTATAGACATCTTTTGTATTATTTTTTAATTATGTTTTGATGTCTGGTCTTGAACCATAATATTTGGCGTTGATGCTAAGACATTTGATCGATATTTATCTATGTTATGATGCTTTAGAATTGCTCTATTTATTTAGCTATCGATGTAATGAAAGTGACGAGAAGTCCACTGCATACTCTAGAAGAATGAGATCCCTAAATAATATTCCTAGTGGAAGGCGAACCGTTGTAACGTTACATTTTCACCAAGGCTCTACTGTTTGATTTCTGGTACTTCTAGGCAAGCTAAGAGTCTGTTCCCTACCCATTAGCTTGGAAGGATGTTAACACACAATCCCAGTCAGCAGCTCACTTAGCATCATCCAACTAAATAATTGAAGATCATGACACTGAGTACTCATCAGAAACTGACGACCAGTTAAAACGATAAAACTGAATTCTTAAATACCAACGGAAACCAAGTCAAGACGGATGGGAACAAGCAAGAACTTTCTTGACGTTCTAAGTGAGTTGACTCATTCTTTTCTTGGTGCTTTGCAACAAACGCTGTTTAAATTCCATGTTGGACTTGCAACAAACGTTGGCCACATTTAGAAGGATGACATGACTTTAATGTTTTCAATGGGGGTTTTAATCTTGACCGTACATTTATATAGCACCGGATGTAAGCCCAATCCTTAATCCATGAGAAAATGGATAAGAATTCTCTCTATTTCACTTTTAGTCAGAGGTGTCAACCAATCAAAATACCAACTTTTTTTTTTCTTCCGTAAAAATAATGAGTTTCCTTTAATAGAACTTAGAGTAATGATATAAAGATGACTCTAGAGTCATTTTAAATGTGATATACCATTTCAAATCACTAACTACTAGATCAAAATTCAATAATAATCATGTCAAATATAATCATGATTTTAGATGGCACATCACATTTAGGATGACTTCTCTAAGGAGGACTAGACTTGTACCATTACTCTAGAACTTATGACAAAAACTAGAGGAATAGATGAATTGCGATTAAGTGAAGAATTGGAAGAGCCCCTAAGGTAAGAAAAGCAGCAGCCCAAGTAGAGGAGAGATTATTGTACGATTCTTTTGCCCTAGTCTTCAAGCCTGCGATCATCAGTGCTGCTGGTTGTACTGCGCTCACCTGATTTGTCCTTGGTCTTTTCAATGGCAATCGTTAATTGATCACCGACATTCCGCCATCCCGGGTTTGGCTTAACTGCCTTATTATTTCCTTGAACTCTATTTCTTCGTTCTCATACAAAAGATGGAACCCACACTTCTGAACGGTCAGGCCCGGTAAATCGGTGCCAATTGAAGCCTCAATGAAACTGCTATGATTCAACCGGTTTCGAAGAAACTCACGTGGTATATAAGACAGCCAAATGAATTCACCTGGCCGTAACAACATCATGAGATATTCTTTAGTGGGGTAATACGTATGGTCCATATGGACATGTCCCGGACCACAAATATCGGTTTCCAACTTACAAATGACAAAGCCACAAGGAGCTGGTAAATTTCGATTGTTAACAATGGTAGTCCCATGCTCCTCGACTGAAAAAGAAACACAGAGAGCAAGTCCCATCCAAGTACAATCATCGTACAAATTTGGAGGCAGATCAGAGATTGTCACTAGGTCCTTATTATTCTGATAGTTGAACCAGTCCAGAATTTCATTTGGAGGAAATCAAAAATTATAGACAAGGCGTCGATCGAAGTCCTGCAAAATAGAAATATTGTGTATGATCATAGTGAAAGAAAGGGAGAGGAAATCAAATACTCATAACTCATAGTTTCTTAATTACCGGCAGGTTACTTTCGTTGTGCGGATCATTTTTGCCCTTGTCTTTAAGCCTGGGATTAAGGGATCCTCTGAGTCATGCAAGGTGAGAAACCTCATCAGAGATGCTGGTTGTAATTGGCTCAACTGCTTTGTCCTCCTGGTTTGGCTTAACCATCTTTCCATTGGCAATATTTGATTGATAAATAACGTCACGGGCTTTAGACAATGAGGACTTGTAGTGACTTACTGTTTCCTGAAACTCTCTCTTCGTTCTCGTACAAAAGACAGAACCCACACTTGTGCAAGGTCAATCCTGGAATACCGGTGGCAATTGAAGCCTCAATGAAATTGCTATGAATCAACCAGTTTGGAAAGGACCCACGTGGTATATAAGACAGCCAAATGAATCCACCTAGTCGTAACACCGTGAGATCTTCTTCAGTGGGGCAATACTTATGCAGAGGTTCCAGACTACCAATAGCGGTTTCCAACAGAAAAGTAAGCTGGTTGCAAGGAACTTGCGAGTCCAGATTGTCAACAATGGTAGTCCCCTGCTCTTGGAGTGAGAAAGAAACACAAAGAGCAAGTCCCTTCCAAGAGGGATCATCATACAAATTTGGTGGTAGATAGATTATCATCTGGGGCTCATCACTCCGATGGCTGAACCATTCCAGAATTTCATTTGGAGGAAAACAAGAGTCGTAGACAAGGCATGGATCAAAGTCCTGTAAAATAGAAATAGTGTGTGATGAGTGGGGGTGAAAGAAAGGGGGAGGAAATAGTACCTTTGTGGCAAATCGAATACTCATAACTCATAGTTTCTTAATTACCGGCAGGTTGCATTGATTACGAGGTCTTATTGATGCTTTATTGTGAAGATCCTCATTAGAGCCAAATCTTTCAGGGTGAGTGTCCTCATCGTTAAAGGTGTTACTTGTACTCGCCTTTCCCTCATTCTCATAGTTATTAGAGAACGAGGACTTGCACAGTCTTATTATTTCCCTAAACTTCTCCTCATCATTTTGGTACAAAAGTTGTAGTCCACACTTGTGAACCATCAAGTTTGGGCAATTGCTAAATGAAATCTCAATGGAACTGCATCGATTCAACCACTTTGGAAACCACCCACTTGGTATATAAGACAACCACATGAATCCATCTAACTTTAACAAGTTGAGATCTTCTTCAAGGAGGCAATAGCTATAGGGGCACCCTAGACCAAAAGTACCATTTTGAGATACAAACCCAAAGCGACAATGAACTTGTGAATCCAGACTGCCAAAGAGAACTGAAAAAGAGACAAACAGAGCAAGTCCCGTCCACATAGGATCATCGTACAAATTTGGAGGAAGAGAGATTCTAACTTTAGGCCTGTCACTCGTATGGCTGAACCAATCTAGAATTTCACTTTGAGGAAAACAAGAATTATAAAGAAGGTGTCGATGGAAGTCCTGCAAAACAGAAATATAGCGTCTAATGAGTGAGAGTACTGAGAGAAAGAGGGAGAATTAATAGAAGTATTTTCGCAGAGTTGATGCTTACTTCAATGCAATTCATAGGTATTAGGAGTCGGTTTTGCTTATTTCTTTTTTCTTGATCAGCCATAAATTGACTTGCAGAATCCGAATGCTCAGAAATCAAGGCATTGCATTGTTTTAGCTTTTGCTCAAATTGTACCCGATCATTCTGGTACAAAAGAAAAATGAATTCCAAAATAAACTCAGTGTTCTTCATGATTGGTCAAAATGCCAAAAAGAAACAGATTAAAAACAGATCAAAAGACAATCATCCCTTAAAAAAACTTCTCAATTTCCAATGTTCTTCTCATAGGCTTTCCTTTCCCAAGAAATCTAGCTTTTTACCCGTAAATAGAATTTCGAAAATAGTAATCCTTATAAATTAAGTTTATTTAATTAATTAACTATTGGTTTTTTACTGGAAACCAATACATACACTATTAAAAAAAAAGGCACATTCGTTTCAAAAAAGAAAAAGAAAAAGGCACATTTTAATTTATTTATTGGGGCCTAAATATTAAGTTATTGCTAAAATAAGAGTCCATTTAGATGTGTTAGAGAGATATTTAACAAATATCAGTAAGTGTCGCATCTCCTATTACAAAGTATTAAAATATTAATTAAATGATTAAGTTTATTTTTTATTATTAGTTTAAGCTTGATTTAACATAATATTAGAAGAAATACCATAAGATAAGTAGTGATTTAACATGGTATATATTTTAAAAAAAAATTGTCATGAGTTTGAACACTAGTCCTACAATTTACTGCTTATTTCTTTAAATATTAATTACACATGTTAGATCTCATTTGTTGAGGGAAAATTTGAGTTTACATATAAAAGAAAGTGTTAAAATATTAATTAAATAATTAAGTTCATTGGAAGCATGATATGCAAGAGGATACCAGTCAATACAATAAGAACTTTCCTTAACCCGTAACCATCATTTTGAGAAGTAATAAAACTAAAATGATAACCTTACAATAGAGTGAGACTTGGGAGCTTATTCCTCTACCCTCTAGGAAGCACACATTGGTTACAAATGGGTATATTCTATCAAATATCACCCTCATGGGTATGTTGATTGCCACAAGGCTTGATTGGTTGCTAAGAGTTACACTCATCTCTTGGGTATGTTGATCGCCTCAAGGCTTGATTGGTTGCTAAGGGCTACACTCAGACCTATGGTGTTGAGTATGATGATACGTTTTCTCATGTGACAAAAATCTCTTATGTTCGTTTGCTGGTTTTTCTTGCTATCAATCTTGATTGGCTTCTTTATCAATTAGATGTGAAAAGAATGTCTTTCTTCATATCATGGTGATCTACTTGAGGAGGTTTATATGGAGCAGCTATTTGGGTTTGTTTCTTAAGAGAAGTGTCAAGGCAGTGTTTGCAAATTGAAGAAGGCTTTAATTTATATGGTCTTAAAGCAATTACCGAGAGCATGGTTTGAAAAAATCTCTGAAACAGTAATGGATTTTGATCTCCATCAGTGCCAGATAGATCGCTCGATCTTTCACTTCCATATTGTGTCATGCCCCAAAAACCCAAAACGACATGATCATAACAACTGTCACTACAACAAACTCTAAAATTGAAACAATACAAACAGAGTAACTAAAAATGTGACGTCCTACATCGCCTGGGTATGGAGATGGTCGGGGATGTGCTTTTATGTATACTTACACACTTAATAACAACAATGCGTTTTAAAGCTGTGATGATCATGATCCTATTAAAACTCCGCAGTTAAGCGTGTTTCTACGAGAGTAGTAGCAGGATGGCTAACCTCCTGGGAAGTCTAATTTGGAGAAGTCAAAAGCGAACAATATTGTGTGTGATTGAGTTGGTGTGTTACAAAATATTCATCAACACATTGTCCAAAGTCCACATATCATCAATGTCCAAATACCATAAAAAACAAAAAAAAAAAACTAAAACTAAAACTAAAACTAAAGTAAATAATAACATGAACTCCGAAGGGTAAAAAACCACAATAAAAATTCCAGCAAATTCTAAATCCCAAGCGAATCGAAAGGTCTCCAAGAACAACGTTAACGTACCATTTAAGTAAATCTAAAACATAAACAGTCCCCAAGAAGTAGCTCAATCGATTGTGAACCACGCTTTATGAAGCAGAGGTCACAAGTTCGAATCCCCCCTCCCCCTACCCTTGCGTGGACATGTCAAAAAAAAAAAAAAAAAAAACAACAACAACAACAACATAAACATGTCTATTACTCCATAAACGAAAATATGGACACCTTAGCAAATTTTCACAGACCCGCACCAAAAGACTCCAAATCCTCCAACGTTGTGCTAGAAGAATCTCGATCTGCCATATTTTCTGAAAAATGTTAATAAGATTTAATGAGTCACCTTAATGTTAGAATTAATTAATCTAGGTGCATATGTGAGTTCCAGCAATGTATACTTAATTACCCCTTCTTTCATAAGATTTAAAAACAATTTAGTACATGTCAAAAAAAAAAACAACAATTTAGTAAATAACTTTAAATTATCATATCCAAATTAATACATAAAACTCACCCCAGGTCTTGGCATTCTATGTGGTCCTTTGAATCCGACTAAATAAATGTCCATCGAATTAGGACATTGTCTTCTTGATTCAGACCAATAAAAATAATGCTCTTCGAATCAAAGCATTGACCCTTGGAGTACTGTTTCAAACATAATTAAAGGTGATATTCAAAATATTATACTGAACATGTCAATATACTAAAATTTAAAACATCAAGCACAAGTGAACAAGATAATTTTTCAGTTTACCTCAAATCATGGTAAAATCTATATTCTTAAATAAATTCTCATGTATATGGTACGTACGTACAACATATTTTCACCTCAACACTAAAATATAGATTGTCACACCATATGTTTAACATATTCAAAAATAATACAGTAAATTCCAATAATTGTTAATTCTTTGTAAAAGTATTTGAAAAATAACCCAATTAAACAATATCCAAGACTTTATAATTCAATTCGTACTCCTATCAAAGTATGCATGCAAACAATCAAAAATTAATTAGTACCATTAATTATATGCAGATCACAAAACCAAATTTCTCCTTAAAGATTCTAACTCTGTCCTATTCAAGAATGGTATCAATGCATTTAGGCAGTAAAAATAGTGAGTTTATTTTTATAGACTTACGATAGAAGCGAAGAGGAATAGATGCCTTACGGTAAGTGAATAAGAAAGAGCAGTACCCAAAGTAAGAAAATCAGAAGCCCCCAGTTAAATTAGTAGAGGCCAGGAGAGATTATTCTACGATCCTTTTGCCCTTGTCTTTAGGCTTGGGATCATCAGAGTTGCTGCTTGTACTGGGCTCAGCTGCTTTGTCCTCTTGGTTTGGCTTAACCGGATTTTCTTGATGAACGACGCCATCCCAGGTTTGGCTTAACCGTCTTATTGTTTCCTTAAACTCCACCTCGTCAATTTGGTACAAAAGACGGAACCCGCACCTCTGCACTTTCACGCCTTTGCATTCAATAGTAACTGAAGCCTCAATGAAACTGCTCTGCTGATTCAAACAGTTTAGAAACGACACACGTGGTATATAAGACACCCAAATGAAACCACCTAGCCGTAACAACTTGAGATGATCATTAGTGAGGCAATGCTTATGCAGTGGTTCCAGACTGCCAATATCCGTTTCCAAGTGACAAATAAGGTTGCAAGGAAGTACTTGTGAATCCGGATTGTCAACAATGGTAGTTCCATCCTCCTGGAGTGAGAGAGAAACACAAAGAGCAAGTCCCATCCAAGTAGGATCATCGTACAAATTTGGAGGTAGAGAGATTGTCAGTTGGGGCTCTTCACTTCGATGATTGAACCAGTCCAGAATGTCATTTGGAGGAAAACAAGAGTTATAGACAAAGCATTGATCAAAGTCCTGTAAAATAGAAATATTGTGTATGATAGAGTACTGATCAAAGTGAAAGAAAGGGAGAGTAAATGAAACCTTTGTGGTAAATCAAATACTCATATAGAACTCAGTCCTTTCTTAATCACCGGAAGGTTGCTTTGGTTACTTACTTGATTCTTAATATGCGGATCATTTTTGCTCTTGTCTTTAAGCGAGGGATCAAGGAATCCTATGAGACTTTCAAGGTGAGAGTCCTCATCAAAGATGCAGGGTAGACTGGACTCAGCTGCTTTGTCCTCCTGGTTTTTCTTAACCATATTCTTTTCGTTAGCAATAGTTGATTGATGATTAACATTCCAGGTTGTAGACAACGAGGCCGTGTAGTGTCTTATTGTTTCCTTAAACTCTATCTCTTCGTTCTCGTACAAAAGACGGAACCCACACTTGTGCACAGTCAAACTTGGGAAATCGGTCGTAATTGAAGCCTCAATGAAGCTGCTCTGATTCAACCTGTTTGGAAACGACCCACGTGGTATATGAAAGAGCCAAATGAATCCACCTAGCCCTAACAACACGAGATTTTCTTTAGTGAGGCTATACACATGGGGAGGTTCCAGACTACCAATATCAGTTTCCAACAGACAAATCAAGTTGCAAGGAACCTGTGAATCCCGATTGTCGACAATTGTAGTCCCATCCTTCTGGAGTGAGAAAGAAACACAGAGTGCAAGTCCAATCCAAGTAGGATCATCGTACAAATTTGGAGGAAGAGACATTGTGAGTTGGGGCTCATCACTCCGATGGCTGAACCTCTCCAGAATTTCATTTGGAGGAAAGCAAGAGTTGTAGACAAGGCATCCATCAAATTTGCTTGCCTCATTCTCATACTTGTTATACAAATGGGTCTTGAAGAGTATTTCCTTAAAAAACTCCTCATCATTTTGGTACAAAAGATGGAGTCCACACTTCTGCACCGTTAAGCCTGGGCAATTGCTAATTTCAACCTCAGTGGAACTACATCGATTCAACCAGTTGGGAAACCTCTCACGTGGTAAATAAACCAGCCATATGAATCCATCTAGATTTAACAAGCAAAGATCATCTTCGTGGAGGCAATAGCTATGGAGAGTCCCTAGACCAAAAACACCGTTTTGAGATACAAACGTAAAGCGACAATGAACTTGTGAATCCGGACTGCCAAAGAGGACTGAAAAAGAAGCAAACAGAGCAAGTCCTGTCCAAGTAGGATCATCGTAAAAATTTGGAGGAAGGGGGATTCCCACTTTAGGCCCATCACTTGGATGGCTGAACCAATCTAGAATTTCGCTTCGAGGAAAACAAGAATTATAGATAAGGTGTCGATGGAAGTCCTGCAAAACAGAAATATATAATTGTGAGTGTCTAATATATAAGTATTTTTTGCAGAGAGAGTTGATATATAAGTATTTTTTGCAGAGAGAGTTGATTCTTACGTCAATAGAATTGTATGGAACCATTGAAGGTCGTGCCTCATCATCAGGGTTTTGCCGCTTATTTCTTTTTTCATGATCAGCCATAAATTGACGCGCGAAATCCGAATGATCAGAAATTAAGGCATTGCATTGTTTTAGATTTTGCTCAAATTCTACCCGATCATGCTGGTACAAAAGACGAAGCCCACATTCTTGAACCATCACATCTGGCCAATCACTTACAAATAAACATTCAATGCGGCCGCATTGGCGCAACACATTCTTAAACGGCTCACCAGGTACGTAGGATATCCAAATGAATCGGCCCAGATTATTTAACCACATGATTTCTACTTTACTGGTCTGACAAGCAAGGATTTCATCATTCACGCCAGCTACACTCGTTCGGACTTGACAATATAGGAATTGCGGAATTTCTGAAACCATATTCTCAAGGAAGAAGGTTTCTGGATCCCTGCCCTTTGAAAAACTAGCAAATAGAGCGAGTCCCATCCAATTGTCATCATTGTACAAATTTGGTGGTATGTCGATTGTCACTGAGTGCCCACCACTCTGATGACTGAACCACTCTTGGGCTGCTTTACTTGGAGGGAAGCAAGAATTATATAAGAGAAGCGGATTAAAGTCCTGTAACGTAGAAATATATACAGCATCCAATCAGAGAGAGAGAGACATGATTGTGGGTGTGAGGGTGTGGGACATGATCAGAATTCTTACCAGTGGGCCCGTTTTGAAGAATGGCTTCATTGGCTTGGGAGTTCTGAGTCCGAGAGGAACGGATTGAATGGGCACCCTTCGAGTTGGAGGCCGTGGGTCCTCCTCATAAGATCTGTCAGGTCTGCTGACTTCCTCAAGATGATACATGGGCAATCTTTTATAGACCGTTGGCTCATTCTTCTTGGAAGAGTTACGGATGAGATGCATATAGTCAACATACGAGGTTATGAGTTGTACAATTGTACGAGTAAACTCATCCAAATTGTGCCGGTACACAAGATTGATACCACACTTGACCGCTGAAGACACGTCTGGAGTATCACTTACAAACGAGAATTTGGCCCAACTCATTTGATTCCAATAACCTGACCCCATCCAATTCCCACTCGGTGTGAATGACAACCACAGGAATGCACGTTGGTATAACGAAATTAATACCTCGTCTTCACTGATGCTATAGGGTGTTGATATCGGACTCATACCAGCAATGTCGGTTTGCAATTGACAGATGACGCGATGAGGAAATCCTGATTCCAAGTTCCTTCGAACGGCAGTTGGATGCTTGTGAAATGGGAAAACAGCACAAATTGCAAATCCCATCCAATTTCTATCACTGAACAAATTTTGTGGTATGTCAGTTGTCACTGAGTTCCCCTTATTCTGACGGCAGAACCACTTTGGGATTTCCCTTTCAGGAAAGCAGTGATTAAAAATATCGCGGTGGTTGCAGTGGTCCTGGCAAAACAAATGCATGAACAAGCTAGTTGTCAGATTCTCCTTTGATATCCAAGTACTTCATTTCTCGTTAAAATTCCTAACCTTATTTAAAAATACAAATTTAATTGTAATTTAAGGTTAGTTTGGTAGTTTTATAAAGTTTATAGGGGGTATAATGGTCAGTTTATTCTTTGAGCATCTAATTTAACCCAAACCCTAATGGGAGGGGTGAGATTAGAAAACATTAAAAATTCGATATACAAAAGTTTTTGAAATTTGAGGGGACATTAATTGCAAAAATGATGCGAGTTTAGAGGGTTTATTAATTCCCCTTACTGTGTAATGATTTTAAAATGCTACATATTTAACAATTTTTTGTCCATTGTGTGTGTTAGAATGCTTTGATAGCATGTTGGAATAATGGAGAGATATAAAAGAGCGGAAGAATAATAGGGAGAGTGGAAGCACACAATGGATTACATTGTATTGATATTTATTTTGATAATGAATAGAGATACCTCTATTTATAGCGAGGCTATGAGTGATAGGCAAATAACCTAGTAGACTAAAGAAATGTAAACCTAGAATACTTAAGAAAGTAAATAAGCCTAACATAATATTCTTAACGGTATGTAATCAGGAAATCCATGCAAGAAATTCTCTTTGTATCATCATTATTGCATATTTTGTTTAATTTGTTGTGTTGAGGTTTAAGTGCCCATTTTGTGTGTGAGAAAGAGGGGGAGAGAGACACCTGCACAAATCTTTTAAACCATGTGTGAAGCATCCTTATTGTCTCATCGGTTCCACTCTGCCCATTCCTAAATGGTATGCCTAAAAAAATTTCAGAGGGACTTGAATTTCTTGAAGTGCCTGCAGCCTCAAATTCTTGATTTGGAAATGTTTCCCGTGAAGTACAGTCCTCCTCCTCCTCTTCTTCTTCTTCTACAATATTTTCAATACTACTTGGTTGAGGCCTCCTGTAGGTACCAAAAAACATATTTTTTTTTTATTCAATTTAGAAATTTGATATATATGATGCAGTCAGATTCAGGTATATATATATATATATGATAATAAAATGGTTTCCAGTGAACATTTAACCTGAACAAGCTGCAACGAGAACCTTCTCCATGCTGACACTCTTGCATCATCGCCACTTGTTCTAAAAGATTTTCGTAACAAGAATCATGGTAGGCATTCGGACACCCTAACATGCACTCCACTAATGTTTGCACAAACTCTTCAGCGTCTTCCTCGTATACAGCACTAATTCCACACATTGTAATTTCCACACTTGGGTTATTGCTCTTAAATGAAGCCCAAATGTTACTACACCCTTCCAACTTAAACTCCGCACGTGGCATATAAAACATCAAAAGTCGATGTGACCCAACAAAAATGTCTCTAGACAGCGGAAATCCCTTGCCGTGTGCGACAGGATCACCATCTGCAACTCCAGAAAACGTTACAAAAACTATTGAATCCTTCTTATTGTCACCGGAACAAGCAGCTGGTTGCTTGGGGACAGTAAACAATGCATATACACTGAATCCCAGCCATCTCGTATTATCATTCAAATTTGAAGGTATCTCCATTTTTACGACAGAACAGGCATTTTGATATTTGAACCAGCCGGGGGGAGCCGCAATCTTAATTTGAGGAATAATATAATCATATGAGTGGTATTGTGCAGGGTCTCTCTGTAAAATACACAAGCAAATATATATATATATATGGTATTCACTGTTCAGTGAGAGAGAGAAAAATGGATACATATATAAATTATGATTTTCAATGAAGAAATATAGGGAAAGACCTGATACAATAGTGAAAGCAATGACTTGAGCTGTCTGTTAAGCCTGGGGATTGAGTAACTTTGGCCAGTGGGTTGTCTTTTCTGCCTGGGGTTCGAGTCACTTTGGCTGCTGGACAGACTGGGTTCCGCCTCATCAACAATATTGCTTGGGGAAGGGTTCATTGGATATTCTATGGATTCCTGACGTGGACGGAGGTGTTCAGGGCTCCTCGAAGTTTCCTGGGTTAAATTTTGTACAAACTCTACCATATCTTCCTCATATACTAAACGCACACCACACTTTTGAATCTCCACATCTGAGCTGTTGCTTGTAATTGAAGGGCTAATGCAGCCGCGTTCATCTAAATGGTCCCTAAACCTTGCATTTGATACATATAGCCGAAGTCCATATGAAAGGGCATATAGTTTGTCTTTAGGGACATTAATAATGATCAGGGGATAATCTTGAAGACCTCCATCATTGTCCAAGTGATATATGAACTCATGAAAATTTTTTATATCCTGACCACGAGGAAAATTCTTCACTTTAAAAACAATAAACAACGCTATTCCTCTCCAACTGCTATAATTTTCATCTAGATGATCAGGTAGCCGGATTGGTACAGATGACCCTGACTTATTCTGCTGGGTGAACCATTTTGGAATTTCAGTTTGAGGGGAAATGCTATACATTCCATCCACTTGGCTAATTTGACCCTGCAAAATATTACAGGGAAAAAGGTAAAAGGATGTTCGATCAATGTGTGTGTATGTTTATGAGAGAGAGAGAGAGAGAGAGAGACCTCCATGTATCTTTGCAACAATGGCTTGAAGTATACATCTCGCAGAGAAAGCTCACTACCTATGCTTTCTTCATCAATATCATCAGCCGAGTGGAGGCAATTAATAAATGTCAATCCTGGCTCACCTGAAGTCCACACTATGATTTGATTTGAATAATTTATCAGTGAAGTGCAATGCCGCGCCATTACAGATTGTGTACTCAATGGAATATTTGCTAACGATTCAAGCCTGCTACAATTGTCCAAGTAAAGAACTTTAAGCTTAGGAAGCTGAGAAATGCTTTCAGGCAAGCACGTAAAATGGTTTTTGCTCAAATTTAGAGACTGCAGTGATGATAAGCAACTGATATCATCGGGGAGTGCTCCATCCTCCAGATTGCAGTCACTTATATCTAGAGCTACTAATGAGCCTAAACCTGACAGAGACTTGATCGACAACGAGTTGGGCTCTGGTTGAACCTTGAATCCGGATAGAATGAGAGTTTGAAGAGATGTCAAACTACAAATGACACTTGGAAAACTCGAAAAGTTGTTGCAGTCTTGAAGATTCAATAAAGACAAGCCAGTTAGATGCACAATTGATAATGGCAGTTCCTCTATCGCAGTCCTGTCCAAATAAAGCTCCCACAAACTTGTCATATTTCGTCCAATCTCTGGAAACTTTTTGAGTCTTGAACAACCAGATAAGATCAAACTTTTAAGAGATTCCAAGTTGATTTCCGATGGAAGGCTATCAAGACATTTGCAATCTTTTAGATTTAATTGAGAAAGTCGTTCGTGAGCTCCAATAGAAGGGTGAACCTCTTCCAATCTTGTGCAACCTTGAAAAATCGCCCTCTCAAGATTTGGAAGTCCAGTGAAGTCAGGAGTCTTGATTAAGTTTTGCGAGTCACAAAAGTTGATGACTTTTAGCCTGCCTAAGTTCTGTGGCAAAAGAATGAAAAAAATAAGTAGGAAACTAAGCAATTAAGAACAAATAATGTTACAAGTCTCTCTTTTGTTATTCTTGTGTCCATCCAAGAATGATGTGGCCTCTTAAAATTATCATCGAACTTGTGATTGATTATTATTGAATTTTGGTCTAATGGTAATTTTAAAAACCACTTCATTTTTGGAGTAACACAACATAAACTTTTAGAATTACTCGTGAAGAACTTAATCTAAAAAACAAAAACACTTGCATGAGTAAAAATCTTACACTAAATTCCTCAGGTAGTTGCTCAATGTGGCTACCAGGCATAATGAGTTCAACAAGATTGTCTGGTTGAAAACTCCTTGGCATTGACTTCAAAGAATACTCATGCCATTCCAGCAAATGTAATTCATTAGAAAGATAATTGAGGCCTTGAGGAAGGTGCGCAGTACAAATTCTAAGTAATCTTAGGTTCTTCATGTTTGAGAAGGCGTCCGCATTCAAGCGTACTTGCTTATGTGTTGGTGCATTTAGTAGTATGCCTTCAATTGAATCTGTTCCCTGAAAACCAAGAACAGTTGAACAAGTATTGGGAAAGATATATATAGCAAAAATGTTCAAAAATTGTACCAATATGTACTTTTCTAAGTTCATGTCTATAATACTATTACACTTACTTTGCTATAGTTTAATACTTCAAGGACATCCTCTTCAAGCCACAATCTACTGCGCTTTTCGGGTCTTTCCATGCATTCCTCATTGACAATTTCCCAACCCATTTGTTGTAGTAAATTATGTATCCACAATTTTCCTCCTAAAACAGTAATGAGAGATTTGTCAATAAGAGCCTTTATATCAATCTCTGGGATGCACTTACCAGGATCTTCTAGTATATCTGATATTCGATCTTTGTCTTCCCCATTCAAGAAACACGCAACGTCTAAAAACAGTTTTTTCTTTGGAGTACTCAATCTATTGTAACTCATTCTAAGTACTTTTTGAATATTTCTCTCGTCTTTATAAGGAAGTTCAGGACTTTTTCTTACTCTTTCCAGTTCAACTTCCCATTGATCTATATTTGTTATACCATACATGGAGGAACCCAAAATTTTAAGAGCTAGAGGGTGGCCGTCAACATATCTTACAAAACCATTGCATATATCCAATAAATCTTTTCCACAAGGGGGTTCGTCGAAGGCTTGTCGAATAAAGAGATGCAAAGCATCATATGCACTCAGTTTTTTAGCCTTGTATACATTTTTCTCTCCACATCTCTTCTCCAACAGACCCTTATCTTCACTAGTTATGATGATTCTACTCCCTGGGCCAAACCAATCACGGTGCCCTGCTAATGTTTCCAACCTTTTTTCATCCGCATCGTCAACAACAATAATAACCCTTTTCTTACGTAGTCTAAGACTTGTCATGTTGATTGCCTTAAGCTCATCCCATCTTGGTATTTCACTTTTCAACTTCATATCCCGAAGGAGTTGATCTTGTGAATCATTTAAATCACGCCCTTTGACATCTCTGAGAAAGCTGCTAGCTTCAAATTGATGATGGATCATTTCAAAAACAGCCTCTGCAAGAGTTGTCTTGCCGATTCCACTCATCCCACATATCCCTATAAACCGAACATCATCCTTCGGCTCCATATCAATATACCCATTTACAATTTGCTCAACACGAGACTTTATTCCAACGTATTTGTCCTTATAAACACTTTTGGTTGTACCATTCAACTCACTAGATACCTTTTCAACAAAGCTGCAGATGAACTCTGACTCAGGCCTGTGAGATAGATATATAGAACCAAAATCTTTTTGTGAGTTAACGCAGACCAAAAGGAGATATGTAAGTGTTGTTAATTTGCTTGTTCATCCTAAGAAAGAAAGCTCTACAATTCAATATGATAAGTGATAACACGATTGAGCTTAATTGGGTTGCTTGGTGAAATCCAATTAAGGATGCACCCAAGAATGAATTAATATGTACACGTTCAGAAAATTTCAAAAAAAGATAAAGAACGTACATGATAGGAACTACGGGTCCTATCAAATGGAAAGTAGAAAATAAATAAAACAAACAAGACACATAGGAATATTAGAAATAATGCAAAATGTGTTCCTATTTCTAAGCTTGTTAATTGAGTAGTGAGTTAGTGATACTTATTAAATAGCTTGTTATTTGTTTCAATATTATCTTTATTGTATGCACGTTGAGTCCTTGAGTCTAAGAGTTTAGTTACTTAGTGCTTCATGTTATTAGTGCTCCATGTTTAGGAGTAAGAGCATTCACAATGGAGGAGCTAATTTTTTATGTAAAATAGCTCCTCAAAATTCACTTTATCTAATTTAGCTAATGACTTTTTAAGGGTCTCTTACATCTGATTAGTTATATTTTTATCTATATAATTTAATTATTATTTTTTTATTTTTTATAATGATTGTATTTTTCCTAAATATCCTATTTTTCAACTTTTGAGAAAAAAAGTGATGTAAAGAAAGAAATAGTAGGAGAAAATTTTGGAGAAAGAGAAAACAGGTGAGAGAAACAATAAAAAACAAATGGGAAGAAAATTTTGGGAGAGATGGTGGGAGAAAAAAAGACGTGGGAAGAAAATTTAAGAAAATAACTCTTTGAATAGTACCGCCACATATAACTTTCTTTTAGCTCATTTAATAAAATATCTATTTTACCTTCTTTTTTTTTGCTTCTTCAATGTAGGGGGTATTTTACAAATTTAAGAAGCTATTTTAGATAAAAGTGTCATTTAACTCCTCCATTAGGAATGCTCTAAGTGGGTTCAATTGTAGTCTATTTAAATGTTTTACTTAATGAATTATAATACCAGTTTTATCCATAATATATTACTTTCACTTTGTATTACCTCTCTCATCCTAACAGTTGTAGAAGAAATACTATTGCTTATGTATCTATCCTTTATTATTTCCAACAAGGAAAGGATGATCACTTTAAGGGGATCAAACCTTCGGTCTATATCCTGCAATTGTATTTTCCTTTAAAATGTTGGTATTTGTTACTAAGGAAGGATTTATTCCTCTTTAATTGTGATTGTAATCAAATCTTAGTTACCTTATTTACATTCATTCCACCTACAAGTAGTAGTTGGATGTTATCTTCTTGGAAATTATATTTACTACCACATAACCTGCGACATTCTTTATTAAAACTAAATATTAAAACTTAAATGCATTTCCATCGTACTTTTCATTATAAATTAAAAGAGGCATGTAAAAAAATATATATATCACGTGTTCTTTCAATAAAAATATATACTAAAGGTTAAATTATAACTTATACGTCAATACATTACATACTAAACATGTTAATTAAATTAAATTAAACCTTGATGAAAACGTATTATTAGATTTTATATTAGCTAGTTTCAAATAGTGGATGTTTTATGGATCATGCGCTACCGGCAGAAAATTATCTTGAATTGACAATTCTAAGTAGCAGCCCACCATATAAACACTTGTTCAAAAACTTTTGTGTAATACTATCCAATAGTAGAATCTTATTTAAATTTTGTTCCCTGTTTGTCGACAAAGTTGCGATGAAAAACAATTTTTTTAAAGAGAAGATCGAACTTCTATTTTTGTCTGATACTTGGTTGAATATATATATTGTCCATAATTTTTGGGTAGATGTATGGTTATCAGAGGACACTAAATAATTATCTGAATTTGTAAATTTCACTTAAAACCTTTATCATCTAAATCCTTTAAACCTTGAAACTTGACCTAACTAGCTAGTCACAACTTTTTTCTTAATCAAGCAAGCAATAATATATATTTAGTTAGTACTGCACTCCAAATAAATATACATTTAGAGTACAAAAGAGTCAATTTAATTTGCAGTCAGAAAAAAGGAAAAGAAATTAAATTCAGTAGATCGAAGAAGATCAGTAAAATCTTACTCATGATTTAAAGGGTATTTGCTCATGAGGTCGGCCACTCTTCTGAGAGCATCTCTCCACCTTTGCACTATGTTCTCCTGGTAACGTTGGGCATGTTTAGCAAAGGCAGCTTCAAAAGTCCCCTCCTGATGCCGCACATCACCAGGATTCACGTGGTAGAAAATGGGAAAAACTCTCATCCTTCCCGCGTCCATGCATTCAACGATCTTTGCAAGTTCATCCAAGCACCAAGTGGAGGATGCGTAATTTTGTGACAAAATGACAACTGCCATTCTCGATTTCTCGATTGCATTCAAGAGTTCCAAAATGGGTTTTCCTGGATCAAGTCCTTCCGTGTCCCTAAAGGTTACAATCTCTTTATCTCTCAAAGCGGTACAGAGATGGTCGGTAAACTTAGTGCGGGTGTCAGTACCTCTGAAACTGAGGAAAACATCGTATTCCCACAGGGATTCAGGAGGTGATGGGGCAGTTTGAGTATTGGTTGTGGAATTAGCCATGGGAGGGACACTTGGAAAAGCTTCTCTGAGATAAGACTCTTAAGACATTATTATACAATGTCATGAGCCGTGAGCGGAAAGAAGCTAGCAAGCATTCTGCAGCTAAATGGGTCAAGGAGAATCAAGGCGTAAATTAAGGCGTCATCGGGAATCACAGATTAAAAAAATAAATAAAGCAAACAAACTTTTTTCTTTTGTTGTTATACCCAATTAGTTTTATGAAATCGTACGCATCTAATTAAAAAATGTTTGGATTTTTGAGAACCAGCAGTTGTAAAAATGTAGAGGAATATTTTAAATAAGGGTTAGTGATCAGTTGAGCTTTATCGCTGAACTCACCGTAATTTTCTAGCTACCTTCAAAATTATCGAATTTTATATATATAGTCGCAGAGTCCTACTTGAACTGAGATTACTATGTTTGAACATGATGGCCTTCTTCACCTTTCTCAATCTAAATATATCACAGAATTCAGAATTGCCTTCTTGATCCAAAATGCATGCTCGGAGTCAAGCCTTCCAAGACACGGCCTCTTCCTGCTGGCCGGTGCAAAACTTTCACAACGTACATGATGGAGACCATTTGGAAAATGTAGCAGTTTATATCAGCACATTGTGAGCCCACTACAGTACTATATATACACTCACCAGACCAGCTAGACAAAAGCATTAGCGCTATGTTATTTTATGCATATATATAATTTAACTACTTCTCATTGGTCTATAGCAAAAAGAGTCCTTAATTCGTTACCTTAATAAAGGTTCTGTTAATCATGGTATGTTTTTGGCAAAGGTTCTTTAATTTGTAACAATCATGACCTTCTTTCAAGGAGAAGATGGTCGTTTTAGCGGATTACTAGAATTCTAGCTAGGAAAAGCACATTAGGCTTTAAAATTCTAAAGATATATATAGGAAAATGCAAGGGGCTCTCCCCGTAAATTTTTTTGGTGTTTTTCCAGTCATATATAAAACATGATTTAAGAAAAAATAAAATTATAGTAGCCTTCAACACCGTTATTTTAGGCATTAACACCAAATTTGAGGCATTAGTAACAAATTTATGAGGTATTAGAACCAAAATTAAGGCATTAGCATCAAATTTAGGACAATCAAATTCATTTTAGGTCATACAATCCCTAAAGGGTTAACCTTCCACCTTTAGATTTTAGTTTTGAATCCAAAAACAAGTTTTAAAGCATTAAAATCTAATTATTAACTAATAAAAATTAATCTGTTAGCAAAAAAACGGTACTATTTTATTTTTTCTTAAATCATGTTGTATGTAAGAATAAGAAAACACTACGAAAAAACCCCTAACAAACCCCATATAAAAAAATGCCTTCTGTTATAGTTGTCGCTTTGTACTTTCTTTTCTCCTTCTTACCTAGTGATGAAAAGTGTCGATATAATTTTATCTTTTTTTCCTTGCTTTGGACTTCGCCCACCGACCAGCATGTGGCTCCAGATATTGGGGCGCGCCATGGCCCGGCCTCTTCTTTTGTCTTTATATTGTAATTTATTAATTAATATGTCTAAAAAATTTAAAACACCTTAATTAATGGGCCCATTTTCCATTTACTAGCAAACCCTAACTTATATATATATATAGTAGGTGCATGCTTTTAGTAAAAGTTTTAAGTTTAGTAACGTCATTTAGGTGACTAACTAACAATCAAATGACTACTTTCGGCGTACACGTAAATATTATTTTATCTATGTTATAAAATGGAGTTTTTTTTTTTTTTTTTTGAAGATTATAAAATGGAGTTATTTGCAAGGCAACAAGTGTCAAGAGCATTGCTTGTTCAATAAGACAGATTCAGCTCTCATGCCAAGTCTCTGCTTAGGTCCGATACCCACGACCATGTCGGTTGGCATTACAATGCAAGTTGCAATTTATAATGTCTCCTGTTTTGACCCTTATTTTAACTCTTTATTATAATTAAATACTATTTGTTGGTATTATTTTTATTGTTTCTCACTGAAATCACCACCCAACCAATCGAGAATCAATTAACCAGAAGTAGTCCTGCCATTTACGAGCTTCACATCGCCGATTTAGTGTACACATAACTTAATTTTTGTTCACAGAGAGTAGTCATCAACCTTGCCGATTTAGGACAGCAGCACACCATGTATCCACGATTAATTAGGGGAAAGATTGTAGCTTTGAATGATTTGAATATGTCCGAGTAACCATAGAAATGACAAACAGTGCAGAAATTTAGAAGTAGATAGTAAGTTTCTGTAGTGAAATTCAGCACAAAACACTTTCTCAATGAATTGAAAAGTTAGTAAAAATTACATAAGTTTATAAGCCATTTAGAAGTCGAACTTGATCTAAAATCTTCACGAGTTAAAAACTTATAATGAACATTATGTAATTTGATATACCACTTATAGCTAGTATCAAATTAAAGCTTGTATCAATGAAACCAGCCTGCTTTGAATGAAATTCAAGAAGTTTGTCTGCAACTACCACCTCTGTTAGTTTCACCTCCTTATGAATTTCATCTTACAGCCAGAACCAAAACTGTGCCAGAGCAGCAGCAATATCCCTGCATGCAAGACTTCATAGTCACATCTTCCCCAAAGTTCTTAATGAAATTCATTTTTGTAAGTGACCATACAGACTCAAGCTTTCCCTGCAAAACAATAATGAGTTTGAACCCAACACTAAAATCAAGCAAACTTTGTTGCTTCTGTTATGGTCCTTAATTTTAGACAATCTTATCAGCTTCAACTTGTCAAAAAAAGATAATCTTGTCACATATCACCACAACTCCTTTTGTTATTGTGCAAGTCAAAAGTCCTACAAAAAGTCTTGCACACTTTCTTTTTAATGCCTCAAAACAATCCTCCAAGGCAACTAATATAAACAGGTTTATATTAAAGATTTTTCATACCAACTTATTTCTAACGTGTAAGAGGATAGAAAAGAAAAACTTACAGAAATCCTTTTTTTTTTTTTAATAGGTAAACTTGCAGAAATCTTTCTAGCCAAAAATTCACTTTTCTCTTGCACTATTTTATATTCACTTTACAATGAAGTCTTTTAAATTACCCAAAAGCCCTTACGATTTTCAGATATTACAAATAACCACCTAGATGGAGAATTCTGCGACTCGTTTGGTCCCCTTGAATGACATAATCAAGATCTTTTGATCTTGTTTGAATGAAGCACTTGTGAGACAGTGATGAACCTAATGTGGATCCGGATCCCTTCCAATTGGGGAAAAATTTGAGATTCTCCAATTGTTAATCGTGGTCCTTCATTTTAAATTCAATAATCTATAAAATCATTTAAACATCGGTAAAACAAAAGCCAGCATTTAATGCATCGATTATACAAAAGTAGCTAGTATTTTATAAACCATTGAATTTAAAATGAAAGATCAAGATTAACAATTGGAGAATCTCCAATTTCTCCCCAATTGGAGGGGATCTCAATCCACCTAATGCACATACTAGTGTGATCGTGAGTATTTATGTGCACTATCTCATTAAGTCTATGAAAAAAGATCTTTGGCATATATGTGAAGTTATTACAAGGTATAGACATCTTTTGTATTGTTTTTTAATTATGTTTTGATGTTTGGTCTTGAACCATAATATTTGGTGTTGATGCTAAGACATTTGATATTTATCTATGTTATGATACTTTAGAATTGCTCTATTTATTTAGAGTAATGATATAAGGACTCATTCTAAAGAAGTAGCTGGTTTAAGATCTCCATTTAATTTTTTGGGTCTATAATATTCTACTCTTATCTTATGAATAGTCTTACTTTGTAGTTGAGCAACTGGTTTGAGTGGGCGGCTCTTAATTTGACATTTTGGATACATAATGTGTTGTTATCTTATAAATATCCCTACTTTGTGGCTAAGCAAACTAGTTTGAGTGGGCGGTTCTCCATTTAATATTTTAGGTTAACAATATGCTCTTATCTTGTAAATAACCATTTATGCCTTAAGCCAAGCAAATATTTCAAATGATGCAGCTTCAGATATGACATAGCGGAAGAACAAGTAACAACAATCACAAATGTCTGCATCTTCTGACCAACAGATAAAACAAGCCCGTAGGCTAAAAGAAATATAAAACTCCGTGGAGTATTTGAGAGCAAATTTCCTGATTTAATAATAATTAGAATAATTTATGTTTTACATTAACAAAATTACATATATATATAGAAGATAAATACGTCCCGAGAAATTAAACCTAATTATAGTAGCAATAGTAAACCTATTCTTAATAAGGAAATGAAATAATTAAAGTAAATCTAGTCTTATTAAGAAAGGAAATAAACTCTTAATCAAATAAAATATTCTTCAATTAAAATACTAATCTAAATAAAATATTAAATATAATTGACAATCAACTCGAATCACAACAACTAATTCATTCTGCATTTTTATTATCTGAGAACAGATAAAATTATAATCAAACGTGTCTTTAATATTATTTTTGACATTTTTTTCAATATGACTTCTTTAGGAGTCCTTCTATCATTACTCTAGAACTTATGAGAAAAACTAGAGTAGATGAACTACGATAAAGTGAAGAATTGGAAGAGCCCCCAAGGTAAGAAAAGCAGCAGCCCAAGTAAAGGAGAGATTATTGTACGATTCTTTTGCCCTTGTCTTCAAGCCTGGGATCATCAGTGCCGCTGGTTGTACTACGCTCACCTGATTTGTCCTTCGTCTTTTCAATGCCAATCGTTAATTGATCACCGACATTCCACCATCCCGGGTTTGGCTTAACTGCATTATTATTTCCTTAAACTCTATTTCTTCGTTCTCATACAAAAGATGGAACCCACACTTCTGCACGGTCAAGCCCGGTATATCGGTGCCAATTGATGCCTCAATGAAATTGCTATGATTCAACCAGTCTGGAAATAACTCACGTGGTATATAAGACAGCCAAATGAATTCACCTGGCCGTAACAACATCATGACATATTCTTCAGTGGGGTAATGCGTATGTTCCATTTTGACATGTCCCAGACCACAAATATCGGTTTCCAACTCACAAATGATAAAGCCACAAGGAGATGGTAAATCTCGATTGTTAACAATGGTAGTCCCATGCTCCTCGACTGAAAAAGAAACACAGAGAGCAAGTCCCATCCAAGTACAATCATCGTACAAATTTGGAGGCAGATCAGAGATTGTCACTAGGTCCTTATTACTCTGATAGTTGAACCAGTCCAGAATTTCATTTGGAGGAAAACAAAAATTATAGACAAGGCGTCGATCGAAGTCCTGCAAAATAGAAATATTGTGTATAACGAGTGATCATAGTGAAAGAAAGGGAGAGGAAATCAAATACTCATAACTCATTGTTTCTTAATTACCGGCAGGTTACTTTTGTTGTGCGGATCATTTTTGTCCTTGTCTTTAAGCCTGGGATTAAGGGATCCTCTTAGTCTTGCATGGTGAGAAACCTCATCAGAGATGCTGGTTGTAATGGGTTCAACTGCTTTGTCCTCCTCGTTTGGCTTAACCATCTTTTCATTGGCAATATTTGATTGATGAATAACATCTCGGGTTTTAGACAATGAGGACGTGTAGTCACTTACAGTTTCCTTAAACTCTCTCTCTTCGTTCTCATACAAAAGACGGAACCCACAATTGTACAAGGTCAATCCTGGAATATCGGTGGCAATTGAAGCCTCAATGAAATTGCTATGAATAAACCAGTTTGGAAAGGACCCACGTGGTATATAAGACAGCCAAATGAATCCACCTAGTCGTAACAGCATGAGATCTTCTTTAGTGGGGCAATACTTATGCAGAAGTTCCAGACTACCAATAGCGGTTTCCAACAGAAAAATAAGCTGGTTGCAAGGAACTTGCGAGTCCAGATTGTCAACAATGGTAGTCCCATGCGCTTGGAGTGAGAGAGAAACACAAAGAGCAAGTCCCTTCCAAGAGGGATCATCATACAAATTTGGTGGTAGATAGATTATCACTTGGGGTGTATCACTCCGATGGCTGAACCATTCCAGAATTTCATTTGGAGGAAAACAAAAGTTGTAGACAAGGCATGGATCAAAGTCCTGTAAAATAGAAATATTGTGTATGATGAGTGAGAGTGAAAGAAAGGGGGAGGAAATAGTACCTTTGTGGCAAATCGAATACTCATTACTCATAGTTTCTTAATTACCGGCAGGTTGCATTGATTACGAGGTCTTATTGATGCTTTATTGTGAAGATCCTCATTAGAGCCAAGTCTTTCAGGGTGAGTGTACTCATCATTAAAGGTGTTACTTGTACTCGCCTTTCCCTCATTCTCATGGTTATTAGAGAACGAGGCCTTGCAGAGTCTTATTATTTCCCTAAACTTCTCATCATCATTTTGGTACAAAAGTTGTAGTCCACACTTGTGAACCATCAAGCTTGGGCAATTGCTAAATGAAACCTCAATGGAACTGCATCGATTCAACCACTTTGGAAACCACCCACTTGGTATATAAGACAACCACATGAATCCATCCAACTTTAACAAGTTGAGATCTTCTTCAAGGAGGCAATAGCTATAGGGGCACCCTAGACCAAAAGTACCATTTTGAGATACAAACCCAAAGCGACAATGAACTTGTGAATCCGGACTGCCAAAGAGGACTGAAAAAGAGGCAAACAGAGCAAGTCCCATCCACGTAGGATCATCGTACAAATTTGGAGGAAGAGAGATTCTAACTATAGGCCCGCCGCTCGTATGGCTGAACCAATCTAGAATTTCACTTTGAGGAAAACAAGAATTATAAAGAAGGTGTCGATGGAAGTCCTGCAAAACAGAAATATATTGTGTCTAAAAAGTGAGAGTACTGAGAGAAAGAGGGAGAATTAATAGAAGTATTTTCTCAGAGTTGATGCTTACTTCAATGTAATTCATAGGTATTAGGGATCGGTTTTGCTTTGGCCTCTTATTTCTTTTTTCTTGATCAGCCATAAATTGACTCGCAGAATCCGAATGCTCAGAAATCAAGGCGTCGCATTGTTTTAGCTTTTGCTCAAATTGTACCTGATCATTCTGGTACAAAAGACGAAGCGCACATCCCCTCACCATCACACCTGGCCAATCACTTACAAATGAAGCTGAAATGAAGCTGCACTGGCGCAACATATTCTTAAGTAACTCCCTCGGTATGTAGGATATCCAAATGAATCCACCTACATTATTTAACCACATGATTTCTACTTTACTAGTGACACAACCAATGACCTGATCATTGTCCATACAACCTACAATCGTTCGGAATTGACAATATAGGAAGTGCGGAATTTCTGAAGCCAAATTGTCAAAGATGGTTTTTGGATCCCCGTGAAATGAAAAACAAACACATAGAGTGAGCCCCATCCAAGTGTTATCATTGTACAAATTTGGTGGTATGTCAATTGTCACTGAGTGCCCGAAACTCAGATGACTGAACCACTCTTGGGTTATTTTACTTGGAGGGAAGCAACTATTATATAAGAAGAGCGGATTAAATTCCTGTAACATAGAAATACAACATCCAATCAGAGAGAGAGAGAGAGATGACTGCAAGGGTGTGGATCATCAGAACTCTTACCAGGGGGCCCCTTTTGTAGAATCCATTGGGAGGGTGTGGGTCCTCATAAGAGCCACCAGTTCGCCGGACTTCCTCATGATGGACCAAATAGTCAACATACGAGGTCATCATTTGTACGAGTACTGTACATTTAAAATCTTCCATGTTTCGCTGGTACACTAGATTGACCCCACACTCCAGCAGTAAAGACACCGGGAATTTAACCTTATCGTCGTTTGTCTTGATTCTAAGTGCTGTTTGAGTTCTCTCATTAGAAAGTTGAGCACTTTCTCTTAGTCTTTCCAGCTCAGCTTTCCATAGATCTCTTGGTATATCATGCAGGGAGGAACCCAATTTTTTAAGAGCTAGAGGATGGCCGTCAGCATGACTTACAAAATCATTGCATATATCCAATAAATCATTTTCACAAAGGGGTTTGTTGAAGGCTTGTTGACTAAAGAGCTGCAGAGCATCAGATGCATCCAGTTTTTTAGCCTCGTATACATTTTTCTTTCTACATTTTTTCTGCAACAAAACCTCATCTTCCGTGGTTATGATGATTCTACTCCCTGGGCCAAACCAATCAAGATACCCTACTAATTTTTCCAACTTTTCCTCATCCACATCATCAACAACAATAATAACCCTTTTGTTAGGTAGTCTAAGACTTGTCGTGTTGATTGCCTTAAGCTCATCCCATCTTGGTATTTCACTTTTCAATTTCATATCCCAAAGGAGTTGATCTTGTGAATCACCTAAATCATTTTTTTTGACATCTCTGAGAAAGCTACTCGCTTGAAATTGATGACAGATCCTTTCAAAAACAACTTCTGCAAGAGTTGTCTTGCCGATTCCACTCTTCCCACATATCCCTATAAAGCGAACATCATCCTTCGGCTCCATATCTATATACAAATTCACAAATTCCTCAACACGAGACTCCATTCCAACATGTTTGTCCTTATAAACACTTTCGATTGTATCATTCAACTCACTAGATATTTTTTCAACAAATCTTTGGATGAACTGTGACTCAGACCTGTAAGATAGAACGAAAAATCTTTTGGTGAGTCCGAGCAAACAAACGCAAACCCATAGGAGATATGTAAAATGTTGTTATTTTACTTGTTCACCTTGAAAAAGAAAGTTGTACAATTCAAATTGATAACATATTTGAGCTTGATTTGCTTGGTGAAATTCTAAGATGCATCTAAAACTGAATCATGCGTTCATAAAATTGAAGAAAAAAGTAATTAATAACGTGATAGGAACCTAGGGGTCCTAAATGGAAACCAGGAAATAAATTAAATAAACGGGAGAAATAAGAAGGGATAATCACTTGGAGGGGATCAAACCTTCAAGTTATACCACTGGCAATTGTAGAGTGTGTTTGGCAAAGGACTTGAAAAATGAAGTGAACTGGAACTGTAGCAGATTTGATTTATGTGAGAAAAAAAAAAGTAAGAATGTTTTATATGAAAAAGTGAAAAAAAAAAAAGAAAAATGTTTTGTAGTGATTTTTTTTATTTGAATAGTAATAAAAAGTGAATATTGTGATGTAAAAAGTAAGAATGTTGATTTTGATTTTGAGAGGAATAGTGTATTTTTTTTGGGTCCGGTCCACTCCTTTGGCAAACAAAGCCATATTTTCCTCGATGGTTTAGCTGTAAGGCCTTAACATGCTTATATAGAAGGGGTTCTTATAATAGAAAGGAAATATTATGCCATTATGAGAACAAAATCAGAATATTGGCTAATCATGAAAATATTTTGCAAATAATATCGGAATATTACGCTAATAAGATGGGAGATATTTTGAGAATATTTGGTTTTCTAACATCTCTCATCCTTAAAAATAAGAATATTGGCTAATCATGAAAATATTTCGCAAATAATATCGGAATATTACGCTAATAAGATGGGAAATATTTTGAGAATATTTGGTTTTCTAACATCTCTCATCCTTAAAAATAATCTGGTCCTCAAGCAAGGACGGAACTAGAAGTTCAATTTTAAGGGGGGAAAAAATCTAGGGGCCAAAATAAGAAGAAAAATTAAAAACTATTTTTAATAATTTTGTTTACAGGTGGGGGCCCCGCCAACCACCCCTTAAATCTGTCCATATCCTCAAAGTTGATTATTAAATAATTCAAGAAGAGGAATGCTATATTTTCCAAAATTTGCTCCCCAAATGATGCATCACAATCCTATGAGATTGGTGACATATTTCTCAAAATAATAGATTAAATAAGATTGTGACACATCATTTGGAGAGCAAATTTTGGAGAAAATTTTTGAGAAGCGTAGCATTTGTCATTCAAGAAAGCAGGCATTTAAGGTCTCGTACAATTCCCACATTGAATCTTTCCTTGGTAAATGGGCCCACTAGATGAGAAAATCGGCGACTACCTAACTATTGTGCCTGACGAACTGAAAATAAAAAATTGCGGCAGGCTGAATATGCAAGTCTCTTATAGAAACAATTTCAGGTAGTTGTTGCTAAGGAAGGATTTATTTGCTTCGATTCTTCATGAGACAAGAGACATGAAGACCAAATGTATCTTGGACTCTGAAGGTAGATCAAGGCAGTAGATGACATGACCAACTCTTTCTAACACCTTATACGGGCCATAGGTGGAGAAAGCTTCAAGGATGACTAAACATTGATGGAAACCTGCCGGTAAGGTTGCAACCTAAGGAAAACGCAATCTCCGGCTTATTCTTGTTCACTATGATGTTTGTCAATCTATTGCTTCATAAGAGCTTATGCAGCAATCAGATTGTCCTTAAGAAGCTATAAGATTCAAGTTTTGTCCAGGAGGGCACAGTCTGTTTAATCGACAGATGAGGAACCTATGACATAAGTAGAAATGGAAAATAGATCTCGACCATATACTCCTCTTAAAAGAGACATTTTAGTAGCTGAGCAGCAATAGGTGGTATTATACCAGCATTTTGCCCAAGCCATCATGGCCACTCCCTGAGTTTATTTCTTGCAGAGCATTTTAGATAGTTCACCATGAACTAATTCACAACTTCAGTTTGTCCATCCATTTAAGGATGATAAGATGTGCTCATCTTTAATTGTCTTCCTTTTGAAAGAACTCTTACCAAAAGTTAGAAGTGAAAACTTTATCTCGATCACTCACAATAGATTGGGGAATCCTATGCAACTTGACAATATTGTCATCAAATATTTGAGCAATGGTGGATATAGTATATGAATGTGTTACTGCACAAAAATTAGCATACTTTGTAAGACGGTCCAAGGCCTTAAGGATAGTAGCTTTACCTTGAAAGGGTAGTAATTCATCCACAGAGTGCATAGATATGACAATCCATGCCGGTGACACCCTATGCAGTTAGTCTCACATTAGGAAGATGTATTGCCCAGATTAAGTGGGCGATTATAAAAGTGCTTGAGTTGCTAAGTCTCACATTGGTACCTTACTAGGTGAGATTGGGCTTTATAAGTGATTTTAGATAGCTCCAATTGTAACTTGATTAGTTTTTTTGGAGTGTTAGCACACATGTGGCTTACGCTTTTGTTGGATCGTTAGAAATAGTATCAAAGTAACCTAGTAACACTATGTAACGCTAAGACATTGCATGGTGTGGACCCTGATGAAGACATCAAGGTTTGAGTGAGAGAGATTGTGACACCCTAGAAAGTTAGACTCACATTAGGAAGATATATTGCTCAAATTGAGTGGGTGCATTATAAAGGTGCTCGTGAGAGCTAAATCCCACATTGGTTCCTTATTATGTGAGACTAAACTTTATAAGTTATTCTATGGAGCTTCAATTGTAAGTACTTGACTAGTCTTTTTGGAGTAATAGGGCAAATGTGGCTAGCGCTTTCAAGGCTTGCTACTGTTTCTCCTTCCTTTTTTTTTATGATGGGAAACCCTACATAGGCAAGGCTACTTCTTGTCTCATACCTGTGTAACGTATCCCCACTACATGGATCGATTAAACCTAGCTTTCGCCAAGAGTGTGGCCCTAAGGAGCTGTTTGTACTTAAGGGGATTCAAACCTTAGACTTTGATGGTTATACCACCAAAGTCTAAGGCCTTCATTACCACTATTTCTCCTTTCTGGCATTGACAAATCTCACATTCAGCAACAAAATCACTTGATTTCCTTCTTCATTCCTTTCCAATAAAACAATTGAGAAATGTGTCTATAATTGCAAAGGAAATCAGAATGGCCAGCACTGGGTCATGCATGTAGCTCCTGCAAAATAGTTGTTTTGTGAATAAAATAAACAGCTAAGACAAGTCGCCCTTTTTACTGTAGGTGATCTGAGTTTGGGATTTTCTTATTGCTCCATTTTTATTTGCTCAAGGGTAGCACATGCTGAAATGGAAACGTCAAGGATGTCTGAGCGCTCAGGAATGCGACATAATGAGTTTGCAACCAAATTTGAAGACCTTATTTCTTGTACACAATTTCATAATTGTTCCCCCAACAACTTTGTAACCAATTTCTGTTGCTCCATGGATGAAATCGTCTACTCTTAACAGGTCCTTCAAGTTCTTGTGATCAATGCAAATTTGGAAGGTGTAGGCCGATTAAATATGGTCTTTGTAAGAATATTTGATATTATTCTAGGTTGACTTATTTCCTTATGTATTCAAGGGTTTAGTCTAGGGTTTCTTGCCCGCTACTCATTCTCTCTCTATAAATAGAGAGTTATGTAACATGGTTTATCACAGAAGACAATATATACTACTCAATACAATGTAATCCTTACGCGCTTCTGCACTCTCTCTTCTCTCTCCTTTATCCCTCTCTTCAATATATTTAACAGTCTTCATGGGTAACTACATGGACAATAGCTAACATCACATGTTCAGGTGAGATGAGGATAGCGACTTACACAAAAGGCGAGTGGTTGACATCTAGCATTAGCATGGTTCTAATGCCCACACGCGAAGTGTCATACTCAATGACAAATGTCTTGCTGAAATTAGGTAGGGTAAGGACATGTATAATTGACTAATTCAGTTTAAGCTTAGTGAAGGCCTCTACTTCAGCATCACTCCACTGAAAGACATCGATCCTTCTTTAGTAAGGTCGTTGAGGGTGCGCTTATCTTACCATAGTCATTCGCAAATTTGTGATAAGAGCGAGTCAAGCACAAGAATCCTCGCAAACCTTATATTGGTCTTGGAACATGCCAGCTTACCACTGCTTGGATCTTGGAGGGTTCGTCACCAAAATCTTTGTATTGATTATGTTTATAACTTTCATAATATTTGGTGATTGATTATGTGGTAAATGATTTTAATTAAATTTCACATTAATATTGAAAATATTCAACCCCCCTTTTATGTGTTGTTAGGAACTTAGGAATCATCTGCTTAATTTTACTTGTTAGAGTTTGTGATAGTGTGGGTGCTCAGGAGAAGAAAAAAAAAATCTTGTGCAGGTAATGGCTGTAAAGATGATATTCGTTTTTTAAAGTGAAGAACTTCTGTTTTTGTTTGATACTTCTCTTAAAAGGATTCTGAGTAATATACATTTTTTTTCCTAATTTTTGGGTATAAGTTTGGTTATCAGAGGACACTATATAATTATCTGAATTTGTCCCTCAACGTAATTTGTAAATTTCACCTAAACCTCGATCATATACGTCCTTTAAACCTTGAAACTTGAACTAGTGACAACTTTTTTCTTAATCAAGCAATAATATATATTTAGAGTACTAGGAGTCTATTTTGCAGTCAGAAAAAGAAAAATTCTCACTAGATAGAAGAAGATCAGTAAATCTTACTCATCCTTTAAATGGTGTCCGCTGAGGTCGGCCACTCTTCTCAAAGCAGCTCTCCACCTTTCCTCCTTCAAACATGCATCTGCAAAAGTCCCCTTCAGATACCGCACATCACTAGGATCCACGTGGTAGAAAACGGGCAAAACTCTCATCCTTCCGGCGCCCATGCATTCAACGATCTTTGCAAGTTCTTCCAAGCGCCGATTGGAGGATGCATACTTTTCTGAGAAAATGACGAATGCTATCCTCGATTTCTCTATTGCATTCAAGACTGCCAGCGAAATGGATTTTCCTCTATGAAGTCCTTCATTGTCCCTAAAGGTTATAATCCCTTTATCAGAAGCCAAAGCGTGATAGAGATGGTCAGTAAAAGTATTGCGGGTGTCATCTCCGAAACTGAGGAAAACTTCGTATTCATAACAAGAAGAGCAAAGAGATGATGGGAAATTTTGAATATTGCTGGTGGAAGCCATGGGAAACTTGGCAAAGCTTCTTGATTAGAGATGAATAGATCATGAGCGGAAGTCACGGGCAGAAGCACGCATTTGTACTTCAGATTAACGCGTTAAATCTTGGAGTGAAAGAGTGGCATGTGGGAAAGGAATAGAAGCAAAAGAAATGGAGGAGACATGAAAAAGGAAAACAATGAGACCTTAGCTAATTTCTTTTCTTCGTTTACCGTATTTGATGTTTAACACTTGGATTAATAAATATATTTTCATGATTACGAATGACTATTTTTTTTAGGGGTTTGTTAGGGGTTCTCTCCGTAGTGTTCTCCTGGCGTTTTCTCAGTCTTACGTAGAACATGATTTAAGAAAAAATAAAATTATAATACCGTTTTTTTGCTAACAGATTAATTTTTATAAGTTAATAGTTAGGTTCTATTGCTTTAAAACTTGTTTTTGGATTCAAAACTAAAACCTAAAGGTGAAAGGTTAACTCTTTAGGGATGGTATCACTCAAAATGAATTTGATCATCCTAAATTTGATGCTAATGCCTCAATTTTGGTGCTAATGCCTCACAAATTTAGTGTTAATGCCTCAAATTTGGTGCTAATGCCTAAAAATACGATAGTGAAGGTCACTACAATTTTATTTTTTCTTAAATCATGTTTTACGTATGGCTGGGAGAACACCAGGAGAACCTACAGGGAGAACCCCTAGCATTTTCCTTTTTTTTATTAGGCTTAGGATAAAGTCTATTATTTTTATTATGTCTTTTTTAAGACTTTGGGAGGAGTATACATATGAACATTAAAAAAAAAAAAAAAAACCTTTTTCTCAAGCCATTATTACTTAAGTACTTCAATTAAATAACTCAAATTTTTAAAGTTTTTGAAATTGTAAAACCCTCACAATATACATAAATAAAGAGCGTTGGAAAGAGTTTTTGATCTATCATTTTTTCACTTCAAGTTGACTTATAGATAGATCAAAACCCTTATTCATAACCAACTGTCTATTTCTCCCATCAATAGAGACAATTTTTTTATGAAACAATAAGGGAGACAATCTTTCGTCGAAGTAGTTATTTATATATTTAATTACCTAAAAATTTTAGTTCAATAAATTTTTTTTTAATATAATATAATATAAAATATATGCAACATGTGAGCCACCCTAAATCTTCTTGTAGGAGATGAGTTCTAACATTTTTTAGATTATATTGAATGCTCTTCTGAATGTTGTGAGTACTTTTTATTTAAGAAAACTATTATGCTGACAAAATTTTAATTCATTATAATTTTTTTAAATATATCCAAAGTTTACTTTGTTTGATATTCTATAATTCCAAAAAAAAAAAAAAACCGAAGTTTAAATAGAATAAGGACTAAACCCTTTCACAGCCCACTAAAATAACATAATCGGTCTGAAACTAAATAACAAAAGAAATAAAATGCGAAAAATAATAAAAATAGCTCATAAAGATATAGCACTCAATGATGGACTGAGTCATCCTCCGACCTCGACATCGATACACTTTCTGTTGATCAGATACCAAGAGCTGTTTGAGTTGTGTCATTAGGAAGTTCAATACTTTTTCTCAAGTCTTTCCAGCTCAAGTTTCCATAGATCTCTTGGTATATCATGCATGGAGGAACCCAATTTTTTAAGCTCTAGAGGATGGCCGTCAGCATAACTTACAAAATCATTGCATATATTCAATAAATCTTCTTCACAAGGTGGTTCATTGAAGGCTTCTCGAATAAAGAGCTTCAGAGCATCAGATGCATTCAGTTTTTTAGCCTGGTATACATTTTTCTCTCCACATTTCCTCTCCAACATACCCTTATCTTCGGTAGTTAAGATGATTCTACTCCCTGGGCCAAACCAATTACGGTGCCCTGCTAATTTTTCCAACTTTTCTTCATCCGCATCATCAACAACAATAATAACTCTTTTGTTACGTAGTCTAAGACTTGTTGTGTTGATTGCCTTAAGCTCATCCCATCTTGGTATTTCAATTTTCAACTTCATATCCCGAAGGAGTTGATCTTGTGAATCACCTAAATCACGTCTTTTGACATTTCTGAGAAAGCTACTAGCTTGAAATTGACGACGGATCCTTTCAAAAACAACTTCTGCAAGAGTTGTCTTGCCGATTCCACTCATCCCACATATCCCTATAAACCGAACATCATCCTTCGGCTCCATATGTATATACGAATTCACAATTTCCTCAACACAAGACTCTATTCCAACATATTTGTCCTTATAAACACTTTCGATTGTATCATTCAACTCGCTAGATATTTCTTCAACAAATCTGCGAATGAACTCTGACTCGGGCCTATAAGACAGATAGAATGAAAATCTTTTGGTGAGGTAACACAAACCAAATGGAGATATGTAAATGTTGTTATTTTACTTGTTCATCTTATAAAAGAAAGCTGTACTATTCAACTTGATAACACAGTTGAGCTATAAGATGTATCTAAAAATGAATTATGCGTTCAGAAAATTGGAAAAAAGAAAGAGAAGCAAACAAAGAAAGAAAGAAAAGAACGTGATAGGACCCCTTCAAGTCCTAATCAAATGAAAATCAGAAAATAAATAAAACAAATGAGAGAAATAAGGGATGATCACTAAGGGATTGGACCTCCAATTTATACCTCTAGCAATTGTATTTTCCTTGATGGTTTGGCCGTATGACCTCTACATGCTTATATAGAGGGGATTACAGCTTATAATAGAAAGGAAATATTATGCTATTATGAGAATAAAATCAGAATATTAGCTAATCATGAAAATATTACTCGAATAATATCGTAATGATACGCTAATCAAATGGGAAATATTTGAGAATATTTGGTTTCCTAACATCTTCAACCCTTAAAAAAGATTATTCAGTTTTATTAGTATGTATCAAATTGTCTATCACATAGTTTACCACATAACCAGAAGTTTATTAAAAGTCATTTGTGAAAACCTTGCATATGTGGCTGTATAGTAAACATTTGTGATGAGATAGTTTTTTAATACAAAAGATGGCTCAATTTATAAATGGTCAGTTTACTTGAACTTGTTGAGTTGTGGATTCATCTTTCCACTTGTAAAATTGTGATAATTTTATAGATGCAGTTGAGGAGGAAGAAGAGGATGCGGACCAGTGTGAGTGTCCCTACTATTGTGCATGAGGTTGATGGGAAGCCTTAGTTTTTGGAAGGGCTAACTTACTTTAAGTCAGTTGTAGAAATTCCAGTAATTTTTTATACTTGTGTTTTAGTCAGTCACTTGTGGCAATTTGTTATATACAGTATGATGTTAGTGTTAATATTGTAAATAACCCTGTAAGTATTTAATCAGCCGCTTGTGGCAGTTTTTGGAGACTATATATATATAATGTTAAGTTTAAATTTAGATGGTTGATTAATTTATATTTTTGGGAAGATCTCTGATGTCAAAAGAAAATTTTCTGCTATGAAAGCTACATTCATATAAAGTCACATGAGAATTTAGATAATCCCAATTATGGCTTGCATCAAAAGTTGGGGCGCTACATTGGCATTGAGTTGTGGATCTTATTGTTTCATTAGAGCCTGTAGTGTGGAGCTAGACTTGGTGTTAGGTGCCATTAGGTTTGTGATGCTTGTGTTACCATGTTCTAATGCACTTGGGTAACGGATCTTGTATTGTTTGACTTGTTTGCTTATATTGTATGCACTTTAGGTAACTCAAATAGCTAATGTGAAATTTGTTTATAATCTTTGGAGATATAGAAATGATGTAAAATTAAGTAATAGATTGTATTCTGAAGAAATTTTTTTACAGAAAATATGTTGGGAGGTGAGGACTCGAATTGTGGGTAAGGGGAAGTTTAAAGGAAGTGAAGAGAGTGTTGCCTTTTGTACTAACTGGGGAATTTTTTTTTAAGTTTTGGTTTAGTAGTTTCTTGCGAGTTGGTGAAGTAGCTGGTTTAAGTTACTATTGGGTTTCTTCTGATCTGTTCTGTTGATTGGCTGGATTTGCATGGAATAACCCTGGGGTCTAGTTTTGTTTTGAGTTCTGCAGAGATGGTTTCAAAGCTGAGGAGTTCTGTTTTCCTTCTTCTGCTTGCTTCAGATTGATTGATTAATTTGCTGGCAGGTTTGACTAATATAGATATGTGGGGTCTGGTTTGTTTTGGACTCTGCAGTTTATGGTGTAGCAATTATTAAGGAATGCTGGTTGTTTCTCTTCAGCTTTCATGGTTTGTTCTGTGCTGGCTGCAGAATTGTCTTGCTGTGTTGGCTGGTTTTTTTGGAGATAATAACAGATTTGAGTTGTCTGCTGATGTGGTCTTTTACTTGACTGGGTTTGGCTGGTATTGACGAAGACAAAAAAAAACAAACAAACAAACAAACAGATAAATTCCATGTCTGTCAATTTCTGCACCAGGAATAGTTTTGGGGGTCTGGTTGTCATTTATTTTTTGTTTTTTGGCTTCTGCAGATTCAGAGTAGCAAGTAAGGAGTGCTGGGTTTCTACTTCAGCTTTCGTGAGATGATGCTGCTTTGGCTGCAGGGTTTTAAATTTTTGATTTCCTGTGGTGTAATTACTGGTTTGTAAAGATGTTTGATCCTCCTGTTGTTTCATTCTTTGGGATTCTAGTTGTTTTCAGATTATGGTTAGGTTGATGTACAGTGGTTAATCACAGAGATTGAGATTTGTGATTGTATAGTTTGTTTTGTTGTGAGGCTGGTTTGTAGCAAGATTCTTGATAGCAGTTCTTCATAGATTAATGATCGAATGTTGTTGGGAGTACAATTTATCTGAGAAAACTATTGTGTTGACAAATTTTTTATTCTTTATGCTATTTGAATGTATCAAATGTTTACTTTGTTTGAATGTTATCTTGGACATTAAGTGCGTGTTCTTTCAATCATGAAAAACACTTGTTCAAAAACTAGATTGTGTAATACTAATACTATCCCCAATATTAGAATCTTATTTGTTCCCTGTTCGTCGACGGAGTTGCAATGAAAAACAAAATCTTAATATATCGAATTTGTTATCAGACAAGAAATAAATAAATAAATCTTGTGCAGGTAATAGCTGTAAAGACGATATTGATTTTTTTAAAGATCAGTAAAATCTTATTTTCTAAAACTCCAAATAATTCATGTTTTTTCTGATGACGAACTGGTAAACTACGAGTCTATTTTGCAGTCAGAATTTTTTTTTTTTCAGAAAAAAAAAATCTCAATAGATAGAAGAAGATCAGTAAAATCTTACTCATCCTTTAAATGGTGTCCGTTGAGGTCGGCCACTGTTCTCAAAGCATCTGCAGAAGTCCCCTCCTGACGCCGCAAATCACTAGGATCCACGTGGTAGAAAATGGGCATAACTCGCATCCTTCCCGCGTTCATGCATTCAACAATCTTTGCAAGTTCTTCCAAGCACCGAGTGGAAGATGCGTAGTTTTTTGACAAAATGACGACTGCTGTCCTCGATTTCTCGAGTTCCGGCGAAATGGGTTTTCCTCTATCAAGTCCTTCCTCGTCCCTAAAGGTTATAATCCCTTTATCAGAAACCAGAGCGTGATGGAGATGGTCGGTAAAAGTATTGCGGGTGTCACCTCCGAAACTGAGGAAAACTTCGTATTCAGAACAAGGAGAGGAAAGAGATGATGGGGAATTTTGAATATTGCTGGTGGAAGCCGCCATGGGACACTTGGCAAAGCTTCTTGATTAGAGGTAAATGGGTCTTGATCGGAAGTCACGGACAGAAGCATACATTTATACTTCAGAGTTCAGATTAACGCGTCTTTGGGGAATCACAGAAAAAAGCAAACAATTTTATTTCTTTTCTTGTTTGTTTTTGGGAGACTGTCGAGTGACTCTAATCAAAGCGTTTCTTTGGAATAGGCAAGCATCTTAAAAAAATGGATTGAGAACTCAAGAAATTTGAGATTTTTCAATTGTTAATTGTAATCTTTCATTTTAAATTTAATAGCTTATAAAATGAGTGTCGCTGCTATACGGTCCGTGTATAAAGTAGGAATTTTTTGCCCACCACATACAAGCTGACACTTAAGCATTTCAAAAAAAATGCACAAACTTAAAATGAGAACAAAACACCTAATCAAGCAACCAAATAAAGGACCACATGCCCAGACACCACCACCCACCGCCCACCTCCGGTGACTTTTCTGGTGAACAAATAAAAAAAGGAAGATAAATCCGACCACTGGGGGTGACCGCAATCCACCCCAGGCTGCCACCTGCCCAGACGTCGCCGCCCATGCACGCCCAACTCTGGTTTTTTTCTTTTTCTTTTCTCCTTCTTCTCCCTCACCTCGCCGATCACATCCTCCACAGCCAGCCCATCACGCCAGCACATCAAATAGGCAAACGGAGATCCAGCCAAGCCTAGCACCTCATTCTCCTCTCTCTATTGCCATTTCTGACCTGCCGAAAAACCCACCTAATCTGCCAGAAAACCCACAAAATCCAGCCTAAAAAACTCATTTCTAATACTCAAAATTCATTTCTAATGCTACAAAAATCGTTTTTGAATTAAATCTAAAACTTAAAAGAGGAAGATTAACCTTTAGAAGATTTTATCACCCTAACACCGAAGAAGATGATTGTTGGCGCTAGAGAGGGTGACCCAGAGAGGTTGGTCGTGGGTCTGGCTCTGCATCGTGGGTCTCTTCTTTCTTCTTTCTTCCTTCTCCTTCTTTCTCTTTTCTTTCTTCTTTAGTTGAAAATCAACTGCCGCAGGATGTAGTTTTTTCTTTTATGCATTTTTTTCCCTTTATGTGAGGTGTCTTACTTCTATTGGGTGGCAAAAAAACCCTCCTTTACGCCACGACCGAACAGAAGATATTTCCTTATAAATTTACAACTACTTTTGTATAACCGAGGCATTAAATGTTGGCTATTGTTTTATTAAGGTTTAAATGATTTTATAAACCATTGGATTTAAAATGAAGAGTCACGATTAACAATTGAAGAATCTCTAATTTCTCCCCAGTTGGAGGGGATTCAAATCCTAAAAAAATAGGTGCGATACGGACAAAATTTAAACTCAATTAAGACTCAACTTTTAAACCAAATTTCTCTCTCTTCTAGTTTAAGGCTCTCTCTCCTCCAGTTTTTTTTTTTTTTAAAAAAAAAAATTAAATTAAAATTAAAAAAAAAAAAAAGGCCACTTAAGATAAAAGTTGGATCTTAATTGGATTTAAGTTGTGACTTTATCATTTTCCTTTAAAAAATTAATGTTAAAGTTCTTAGATATATATATATAAAAGAGATAACACTTGGCACTTATTAGACAAAGTTGAAGAAAACTATTTCCACCAATTTAGTAAAAATAGATAGGCCAATAGCAATAGTCTCTTTCCAAACAAGGTTTCATTGTGGTTGCCACTCAACTTTCTGGTATCTTCATTGAGATACTGGAGTTTTTAGATCGTCAAGGACTAAAGGGTTCCTCTTTTTTCTTTTTTTTCTTTTTTTTTTGTGTGTGTGGTTTTCTTAACAACTGTTCTGCTATTTCTTTTGCAAATTGGCTTGCGTGTAGAATTTCTCCCATTATGATGTAGGATAGCTTTCAGGCATCGTTCAAGTAGTGCCTTTTGACGGTACTAGCGGCCGCCCAAAAACGACGATGCGAATAGATTACACTGCTCAAGTGCCACTCGACGAGCGCTCGAGTGGTGGAATGAGCTGGAGCAACAGCATTCTCCGCTGGCTCAAGCAGAGCCGAAGCAAAATGCTCCGCTCGAGTGGAGCATCAGCAGAAAACACCCCCGGACCATAAAGCTTGAGCAGATTTGGGTATCTGAACGCATATGAAAACTTTTTTCCCTGATTGATCACAATCCCAAATTAATCTTAGCATTAATATTCCCAAATTAGATTGGGACTTGGGAAACTAAACGCATGAGTTCTTAGCTCTTTGCCCAAAAAAAAAGCGTTTTTAAGATGAGGCAGAACGGTGACAACATAACAACCGCAATCATGTGAAAGATACACTTGTGAGAAAGAACTCATTACATCAGACCTCAAATATGTCTGGGTTCAAGGCAGGTAATCTGTTGTTTATATTTCGTCTCCGCTAGTTTTATGTCAGAAATGGCCAAAGGCATTCAGTAATTTTCATCAATTCAATTAGTTAACTTTTAGCCTTTAATTGTGAGCTTACTCTTTAAAACCACATTGAACTAAGTTGAGTCAAGTGGTAAGAATAAGGCTACAAAACAAGAAACCAGGAAGGTTTAAGAAAAATTCAAAAACAAAATTCTAGAGGCCAATCACAAATGCACCGCTTATACCACCCGTCATATCTTAATATGAAATGCATGATTTAATCAATGAGCTTCTCTCGTAGGTTCTTTGGTATCTAGGTCAATTTCTCATTGTAGACATCATAGGATCCAAAAATAGAAAGGCAAGGCAGAGTAAGCACATCTTGTTTTAGTAGTGCTTCCACATGCCCACTCCGGGAGAAACCATATCCGGTTCTGAAAAACAAACTTCTTCATCATTAACTGTCAACTTGTTGAATTCTTTTCCACCTCGTTAGTCCATTCCCAGTCTAAACATGTCGAATCTCAACTTCTGAAATGTAAAGCAAATATACAAACAAAGAAACTCTGCTGCTTTTCCATTATAGTTTAAATGGTATTTCAGTACTTAAACTCGGTCGCTGGGTTCCTAAAAGCCACAGAATTTCCTACTACCGCATACATGAGTTCAAAGGTTGAGATAACTTGATAACAACAGAAGTAGTAACAGGAAAAACCAATAACGCATGATGTTGAGAACAATAAAGTGAAATAATAATTAAAAAAGAAAAAAGTTAAGCAATGGAAAGCAGAACTCATGTCCTGTAGGCTGTAGTTATCAGTTCAATTGCCTAGTAGCTCTATCTCTAAGCTCCTCAGCTTGTCCCTAAAAGACATAGGCATTCCATTTATTTGAATCCTCATTCAATTTTATTGTAAGTTTTAATAGTAGGAAGAAATTTTCATTTTAAGGTGAATTCTCGAAAATTATTTTGTTCATCTGAAACAGATTAGACAGTCTGGATTCAATTTTATGTAGCTCTTTGGCAATTGAAGGTTCAGAGGATACTTCATAGATTGTAGAAACAATGGTAGTCAGCTTCCCACATTATATCATACTTCATATCAGTCGATAATTTAAGGTGCAAATTACTCTTCAAACAATGGTGAATCTTCGGGGGAAAATTTGTTGGCCTAGCAGTAAGAAATAAAAATCAAACCTACTCCTGTTACAGTACAAGAAAAACCAAACAGGTGTAAGTTATGAAGTGCCACTAAAAGTTAAAATCATATCATGCATTATTTGCTTTTTTGGAGTTGGCAATAGTTAACATTATTCAAATCTTTTTAAGACGTGGAGAGGATGTTTTAGGATTCTACACTCTGGATTTTAAGATACTCTAGCTTGAAACCTGCGTAAGGGAGATGTAATTAGCTGTTTAAGTTGAAAAGTCTCCATGGTGAGTGGTCTTCCCAATTGGCTCTTTCCTACTTTCTGCGTGTGGCAACAATAGCATAATTCTAGTCAGGAAGTAGCAGCAGAGGAGAGCATCATCCCATGTTAGTGACAAAGTAATCTTTTCCCACTAACATGAAATAAAGTTTCAATAGTTGTGGTATGATTGACGGTCTTGGCTCAGTGTGCCAAGAACTAGAAGAGATACAAAAATTCAAGAACATAATTTGAGACAACCTTGTTCAAGATAAAGTACCCTTTTAAAGATGGCGGCCTTTCTTGAAGAGTAAATCATTTGTACACAAAACAAACAGCATCACCTGTTATCTGCTCCATGTTCTAGACGGTACAAGCAGGCAGACAAATGGCACCAAAGAATGTATCAAGCAACCCTATCATTAAGTCGTTTTAGAGCATGACTACTTGGATGATGGTCTTCTCGTGATCAAGTGCCCAACTTAGGTTTTTCAGTTGATTAACGAGATAAGTTAGGTCCTTTGCACAAGGAAAGGGGAACATATGGTTTTCCAAATCATGCCATATTCTAAAAGTAGTTTGAATATATGATGACTTGCTAGATAGACCAGAAATATGGCCCTATTATGGGTTAGAAGGATAACATGCTGGTGCAAAAATTGAGTTCTATTGTTATTAATTTCTACTTGTGGCCTTAATTTATCCTTAAGAAACTTATTTTTACTGCAGGTTGTCGGAATCAATAACCACCTTATTCGATCATTTAGTTACCACCAAGAAAAACCCATAGAGCTGTAAGATACTCTCATATTGACCACTACTTATCAAAAAATAATACGAGCCAATAGATCTTCTACCTCAAAAGACAAGCAACATATGATCTGAGTTACTGAGTGGATGAATACATATCTAAGAAGCATACACCATTCATGATATTCGTTTCAAGTAGTTGTAGATGATATCGAAAATAATAGCAAACAAAACCAAATCGTATGATAATGCAACAATTATAGAAAAATAAACAACAGTATTAGCAAGTTCCATAAGCCATTGAATGCAGTACCAATTTGAAGTACATCAATTTCAGAGTTGGCAACATCAATTTTGANGAGAACATAATTTGAGACAACCTTGTTCAAGATAAAGTACCCTTTTAAAGATGGCGGCCTTTCTTGAAGAGTAAATCATTTGTACACAAAACAAACAGCATCACCTGTTATCTGCTCCATGTTCAAGACGGTACAAGCAGGCAGACAAATGGCACCAAAGAATGTATCAGGCAACCCTATCATTAAGTCGTTTTGGAGCATGACTACTTGGATGATGGTCTTCTCGTGATCAAGTGCCCAACTTAGGTTTTTCAGTTGATTAACGAGATAGGTTAGGTCCTTTGCACAAGGAAAGGGGAACATATGGTTTTCCAAATCATGCCATATTCTAAAAGTAGTTTGAATATATGATGACTTGCTAGATAGACCAGAAATATGGCCCTATTAATTATGGGTTAAAAGGATAACATGCTGGTGCAAAAATTGTGTTCTATTGTTATTAATTTCTACTTGTGGCATTAATTTATCCTTAAGAAACTTATTTTTTCTGCAGGTTGTCGGAATCAATAACCATCTTATTAGATCATTTAGTTACAACCAAGAAAAACCCATAGAGCTGTAAGATACTCTCATATTGACTACTCTACTTATCAAAAAATAATACGAGACACTAGATCTTCTACCTCAAAAGACAAGCAACATATGATCTGAGTCACTGAGTGGATGAATACATATCTAAGAAGCATACACCATTCATGATATTCGTTTCAAGCAGTTGTAGATGATATCGAAAATAATAGCAAACATAACTGGATCGTATGATAATGCAACAATTATAGAAAAATAAACAACAGTATTAGCAAGTTCCATAAGCCATTGAATGCAGTACCAATTTGAAGTACATCAATTTCAGAGTTGGCAACATCAATTTTGAATAACAAACTGCGAAATTATTGTTAAAAATTCATCTCTATTTTTAACTACTAAAAATTTTCGCCGGAATCACCAATTCTTTCACCTAAAATGTAACGTTCAAAATTGTCCTCAACAAACACAAAGCTAAAAAGAAAAAATAAATCAGCGATTTCCAAATGAAAATTGGGACAAAACCCATTTTCACCAACCTCATTACTCATTCAACTGCTGAAGCTCAGCCTTCAACTGCTCAATCTTCAGCCCCATTGACCTCCGCAAGGCCGCCCTTTCGCTCTCCGGCAGCTTCGCCAATAGCCCATCAAACATTTCCACCACTTCATTCGCAGCAGCCCGAGCACACTCAGCTTCCTCATCAAAATACACAGTCTCTTTGGACTCCATAGCCATCTCTATCTCCTCTCTAGCTTCAGCAAACTTGAGGTTGATCATGTCCACCTCCTTGTTCTTGTCCAACTCGGCCACTGAGTCACCAGCCCCAGCACTGTATTTCCTCAACTGGGTCTGCGAGTTCGAGAGAGTTGGATGAGGGAGATGGTGGCAACTTGAGGTAGGTGTGATGGAAAACTTGGGTCTTGGAAACAGGAACGATCCTGAAACGAGTTGAGTTGAAACCGCTGCGAGCGAATTAAGGGAAGATAAAGAACTGGGTATTGGAAATCGTTGAAAATGGTGTCTGCAAAATAGTTTACAGAGAGAAATTTGTGAACGTTGATGCATTTTCGCTCTTCCCCAATTCTCAGCAAAACAACGAGAACAGTGGTGGAAGAAAGTTTTAGTTCCCACGGCGGTTGTTACTTGTTTGCAAGTGGGCTCGGTGAAGTAGCCGAGTAGACGGTCTATTGAAGCAACTTATGGGCCTAGATCAGGCCCAAATATTTAGACCCAAAACGAGATATAGTAGTTATAATCAGAATACCAACGTAAGTAAACAGTATTTATGTTAATGCATTCTATAATATTATATTACTGTTTATATAATATTATAAAATACACCGACACGAGTATTGTTCGCTTACACTGGTATTATAATTATCACTGCTCAACTAGATTATTTTCTCCATTTCAAATGGTAAATGACTTAACTCATAAATTCTCTCCTCGAGTATTGCACCCTAATTGAATAGGGGTACGTNGGAAACAGGAACGATCCTGAAACGAGTTGAGTTGAAACCGCTGCGAGCGAATTAAGGGAAGATAAAGAACTGGGTATTGGAAATCGTTGAAAATGGTGTCTGCAAAATAGTTTACAGAGAGAAATTTGTGAACGTTGATGCATTTTCGCTCTTCCCCAATTCTCAGCAAAACAACGAGAACAGTGGTGGAAGAAAGTTTTAGTTCCCACGGCGGTTGTTACTTGTTTGCAAGTGGGCTCGGTGAAGTAGCCGAGTAGACGGTCTATTGAAGCAACTTATGGGCCTAGATCAGGCCCAAATATTTAGACCCAAAACGAGATATAGTAGTTATAATCATAATACCAACGTAAGTAAACAGTATTTATGTTAATGCATTCTATAATATTATATTACTGTTTATATAATATTATAAAATACACCGACACGAGTATTGTTCGCTTACATTGGTATTATAATTATCACTGCTCAACGAGATTATTTTCTCCATTTCAAATGGTAAATTACTTGACTCATAAATTCTCTCCTTGAGTATTGCACCGTAATTGAATGGGGGTACGTGAGTGCAAGGAAATAATTTATTTACTGTAACAAGTAATTAAATAGTTTGAATCCATTTATTTGGGTTATTCGGGTACCTATTCAAGTAGGTAAGTTCCTCCCTCTACACCCACATCCAATAGGGCAGGAGTATGTGAGCTTAAGGAATGGCTCCACCTACTTCGGCAAGTACAAGAGCAGCTCGAGTTTTATTTACTTCAGTTGATCAAGCACCTACCTGAGCAGGTGGAAGCCTCCCTTGCATGCATTCACATACATTGGCTTATTACAGTGCAATAGGGTAGAGGTATTGTATCGGAAGTATTGCACGAAATCCCTATCGTTGTATAACCCGATCATTTTACCAAAATGCTAAACTTTCTATTTCAAGTTCTTTACAAATTAATATAGCGGTCCACAAGTTAGCTACTTATAGTAAAAATTGTAAAGAATTTATAGTAAAATTTGTAAGAGAAAATGTTGAAGTCACAACACAAACTTAATTCATAGCCAACTTTTCTTCTACGTGTCATTTTAAATAAATAAATAAATTTTAAGCCAAATTAATCATCTTTTCTTGAAAATTTGAAAAAAAAAAAAAAAAAAGACGATTTGTTTGGTTTAAAATATAATTTTTTTGTTTTAATAACACGTAAGAGATAAGTTGATCATGAGATGAGTTTGTGTTGTGCCCGTATTAAACCTCGTTTGTAAAATCCCTAAGTATTTTCCAAAACAAATAATATTAGGAGTAAAAATATTACAAATTTAATCATAATGTCGTTATCAATTGACACACGATTACATACGCACATATCGTTAATAAATTCATGAAGGTAGTAACTTGTAATAAATATGGCATAATAATTCAACTGTCGTCTTGGTTTGCGATCAAATTATACTTGAAGTTGCATTACTTTTAGTGATTTCAAATGAAAACAAAGAAACATTTTGAATAAAAAAAAAATCACATGGAACAGTGGAGGTCAAAGACCACCAAGACCACATTATTATCAACAATCACCAAAACCACACTACTAGGTCAAAAGTCTAACGACTCTTCCTAATCCAACAACCCCATTTGGGCAACATGAAGAAGACTACATAAACCCTCTGATCACATTCGGAGGCATAGTCACAGCACAAGACATCCCATGGCTCGGCAGCTTCTTTTGATGCACCCTCTACCGACCACATTTCAACTCGGCCTAGCGGCGATGACTCTTGTTGTGTGCGCCATTGCATTGCTCATGTGTGCTTCTCGTTCCCGTAAATGGCGACGCAGTCACGGATGGACTGCATGCTATGGTTTCGACAATGGCGATCCTGTAATAGAGCTCAACACTGAAGCAACAATCCTAACGACGGGTGGTGCCCACGGTATTCAACGTGAGAATGGCGGCGAAAGCATGCTTAGCGGCGACCTCTCAATCTGGAAGAAGAACATACTCATGGGAGGGAAGTGCCAGCTACCCGATTTTTCTGGTGTCATAATCTATGACAACGATGGGAATATAGCCCCTGCCAAAACTCCTCGCCCTTTACTCACCTGGAAATAATAGAGATGTAAAACTGAACACCTACTGTAAACTAGAAATGCAGCTTATGTTCAATGTCATTATAAAGCTTTTCACTACTGCAAAAATGTTTCATGTCCTGTTTCTTTTGTTCAAAGTTTTGCTTTCTATCTTCTGTTTTCCCTTTTCAAAACAAAAACATTAACAAACATCTCAAACACAAAACAATACTCTTAAAAATACAAATAATTTTTGTATTTATGTCGCATCATAATACTTCTTCAAACTAAAAACAAGAAAAACTCACCTAAAATGCATTAACAAATAGAGAAACCCTCTAAAAACTACACATGTATCCTTGCTTAATTCACGTCCTCACAAGTTTCAAATATGACCATGGTCCTTCAATGCCTCACAGGGAGCCAAAAAACATTAATTATTCAGTATTTGGTTAAACCATGCCTAATGAAATAAAGGTCACTAGTTCAAATTCCCTTCTCCCTTCCCTTGTGTGAACATGTCAAATAAACAAAAAACAAAAAAAAAGTATTTGGTTAAACCACCATCCATATTCCCTATTAAAAAAACATGTGCTACTCTCATACTTAAGAGGCACATGACAATTTTATAAATTGGATTGGAGAAAATTGGAGGAAATTTCAGTCATTTGCAAAGGAATTAGTAGAACCCTGTAAGAGTGATATCACTGCCAAATAAATAATTCACATGCAAAGCTTACATGAATGTGCAAAAACTCAAATTGCAAATTTAATCCAAAATTTAACTACATTCAACTGGACTTCAATGATTTTTTCTTATCAGACCAAGAAGTGCGCCCCCTGAACCCAACAACACTTAGTTTCGAAGCTATAGATTTGACAGAGCTGGACTTTTTGCTGGCTGTTTGCTTCTTCCCACCTGAAGATGCTTTTCTTGAGGTACTAGCACTGGATGAATCTTTTGAATTCAAGACCTTAACTGCTGGCTTGGAAGATTTTGCTGGAGATGCCTTCGTAGCTTTCACTGCAACCTTGCTGTTCTTTTTTTGATAATTCACTGCAACCTTACTGTTCTTTTTTTGATAATTCACTGCAACATTTCTGTTCTTTTTTTGATAAGTCTCTGCAACCTTACTGTTCTGATTTGAAAGCTTGACTGATTTAGCATTCATCCCAATCTTCCCAGTTATTCGAGCCCTGGCAACGTCCCTCCGAACATGGTCTACAGTAAGAGACTCCAAGCTTTCATTCTTCCTTATGGCCTCCTCTATTCGGGTGGCCAACAAGACGTCCTTTTTAGCAACCAAACTCGTCACTTTTCCTGCAAGAAAAAAACGTTTTCTTATGGAAACGTGTTCAGGTACTTTTGGCCTCCAGCCGCCACAAGTGGAATATGGTAATTGTCACATTTCAAGAATTTCTTTACTCAATACAGAGGATTTACTGTTATCAAGGAGATTACAGCTCAGATATAAATGGATATGACTAAATATGTTTTATAAGTTAGAAAAATTGGGCAGGATTCATCTTGCAGAATCCAGACAATTGCAAACATGAATCAAGTTACTTTGAAATTGTTTTGTTTTACTTTTCCAAATTTCTTTGTTCTTTTTCCTTTCTTCCTTTTTCTCCCTTTCTCAAACTTGGAGACTATACAACTCCATGCATCATTGATTGAAAAGCTTTCTACCTTCACTGCTATATCCAGTCCCCACTTAAACTATGGTAGACGAAATGATTTACATATTTATATCGAATTATAGGGTACATGCACAGCCAGAGTAGAGTTTTCAACAATTGCATCCATTGTTCTTTTCACTGCAACTTTAAAGGAAAGCATGAATTTTTTACTTGAAAGACAGAGAAACGGACACATTATGTGGGCAAAGTTTGTTGCACACCTTTTGCACCCATACGAGCAGTTCTTCCCGTGCGATGAAGGTAATCAATCTAAAAGTTAAAACAAAAGTAGGGTTAAAGCACCAAACGAAGAATTGAAAATAAATAATTACAAAAAAAATTAAAATAAAATAAAAAGAAGAGGGAAACCAAAAGAAAAGCCCAAAAGAGACAACAGAAATGATTCTTACAGAGTTCGAGGGAAAATCAAACATGATAACATGATCTACATCCAAGTCGAGTCCCCTGGCAGCCAAGTCAGTGCACACCAATGTGGGGCAATCTCCATCATTACTTTTAAACCTCTTGAGGTTTTCAACCCTGGAGGAGGAGAACAAGTGCGGATAAGTACTAGAAACTGATATGCATGCATACAAAGAAAATGGGGATATAAAATGGACTCTGTTTCAAAAGTTCAACCACCACCTAGAATACATAATATGCACCAATGCATATGTCTAGTGTTCTAAAATTGGCATGCGTACGCACAAAGTGCTCATACACACTTGAGCTTTTACCAGCAAGAGTTCACTGTCTTTATAGGCACACACAGTCTGACACAGATAAGTAAAACATATTGACAAGGTTCATAAGTTTCCAGTGTCGAAAAAAATTTGGCTAAATTTTAAAAAGGTCACAAGTGCCAAGTTCCCACCCATATATTATACTAAAGCAATGAAATCTCATTGATAAATTTTTCAATTCAACTCAAAGGAACTAAGGATTAACCCAATTAAATTGGATCGGCTTTTGATCCTCATCAACTAATTGGGGTTGACCACATGTAATTGTCTGTCTGTTTACCCTTACTTAAAATCATTCTCTCTATTGCCTTCCTATTTAATATGTCCATCTTTGCTAGTTCTACGGTTCTACCAATGTTATTATACACCTCCCTCTACCCCTTTTCACTCTTCAAATTATTTCCCATTGATGCATTATATGACACATGGCCAAACCAATTGTTCAATCAATTACAAAAGAACCACATATATTTGATGACGTCCTTTGCTAGAGCCTCTACATCAGAATTCAGCACCCTCCTAAAGAGAGCCATGTTTGTGGCAGTTGAAAATACAAGTACTTGCCACAGTAATCTGTCAATATTTCTAAACAGAAAATTTAGTCTGTAAATTGCAAACGTAAAGACATTTAGGGAGGACCCCTGTGTGGGAGAGGAGGAGGGGCGGGGGAGGGGGATACGCATGTTGTATCATATCACCTTTGCTCCGCAGGCACCTCTCCATGATAATTGACTGTAGAAATCTGATTTTCATCCAGAAAGTGATCCACAGCACGGCTAGAATTTAGTGTGTTACAGAACACCATCACCCTATTCCCCTTTGCCAAACTTGGCTCCAGAACCTGCCTTTTCATCACCATTTAAACCACACAAAAATTGTTTGGTGAATTAACTTTGCTAAGTAAATTCTAATATAATTGGCTAAACCAAAAAAATTTAGTCGTGTTTAAAATGCAGGCTTCATAGACAGTAAAATTCATAGTGAAAAAGCAAAGGTTGTCACAGGCTCCCAAGATCACAATCATGGACCAGAAGAACAAAATCAAACGCTAACAAAAAGTAAGTTCGGGTGCATATGAAACCAACTCCAAGTAAGATAAGTTTCTGATGGCCCCTAGATTGTTTATAATGTGGTACTTTGGCGTATTTGAGGCACATATCTTACTGACTAGAAATTTATTTTTTACTTCTATTCTTGCAACCGAACAGGCAGAGTCAAGTTGGGTAGGTGACATTACTTCAGCGTTACACTATATGTTACATAATGTAGACGAGCAGTTTGGCCACATATCAATGTAACCAAAAAATTTACACTTGCATGTGACTATTTCACATTTTCATGTGTCTTCATTTAAGGTAAAATGTACTAGGTGAGAATAGCATTTTTTTTTTTTAGCATGGGGGGGAAGTGTTATAAAATCAAGTTTAACCATCAAGAGTTGCAAAATTTAGAGACTGAACTGTTTACTTCAGATGATACAAAGATGTAAAAGCAGGGAATCCAACTTCATCAATACTATCATCAAGCACAATATATGTAGCACATCTGAAATATAACCACAACAAGCTCTTAATGAGATTATTTATAACCATAACCTTTTTTACTTATAAAAAAAATAATAAATAAATAAATAAAGTTATACAGGAGTACAATGTTGATGCAACTATTACTACTAATCAAGTGTTTTGTACATATAACCATTGCTGGTTGTTGATAAATAGAAATATATATATAATAAAAAATAAAAATATTAAAAATAAATAAAAATAAAAATAAAAATAAAAATAAGAAGAAGAAGAAGAAGAAGAAAAAGAAGATAAATCACTACAGAAGTATACCTGTAATAAAGCTTCCAGCTTGTTTTCAGAACCTGAAAGTTTGATGAAATCATGGCGAGCAGATGAAACTTTCTTATGCAGTGTTGATGTGCGCAAATGTACAATGCCTTGAAATTCCTCATCAATCAGCTTTTGCACTGCCTGCAATTGTCAAAAATTAAGCTTTTTATTGACAAAAATATGTATAGAAGAAAATTCATTAGATTGCAACTGAGAAGGAAACCAGCAGAAGTTACCAAATTGCAACCAGATTAGTATGATACAGGATCCAATAAATAATTGAAGGCTCTAGACCATTAACTAAGAGAGGTTTCAGCATAAATGTTTCTTTTGGGGAAAATACACTTTAGCCCCCCGAACTATCACCACTTTTGCACTTATGCCACCATACTTCAAAAAGTAACACTTCACACTTGGGTCCCTCCAACTACAACGCCATTACAAATAAGCCACTCTGTTAGCAATTGGAGTCAAAATGGATGGAAAAATAGTCATGTGTGCCACATGTGGCTAAGTTTAAATGTTTCTTACCAAAATGTCCTTAAAAATCATTTAAAAAATCAACAAAAAATATATTAAAAGAAAACAAAAACAAAAAACAAAACTGAACCACCAAAATCCAAAGGGGGTGGCCAACCAGCCATAGTTCAACCATCTCCTTTATTTCATATTTTTCCTTTTTATTTTGTTTTTTAAAATTTTTAAGGGAATTTGGGGAAGTTAAATGCACCAGTGACTATTTTTCCGTCTATTTTGACACCAATTGCCGACAGACTAGCTTATTTGTAATGGGGTTGTAGTTGGAGGGACCCATGCGTCACTTTTAAAAAACTGGTGGCATAAGTGTAAAAGTGGTGGTAAGCTGAAATGTATTTTCCCCTTTTTCTTTAGGGTTTCATGCCTCTACTAGAGTATTAGCTCATTCCCATCGATATGGAAGGAAAGCTTGCTTTAACTATATCATTATGTGATTCTTACTTTAACCACTACGGAGTTGCTGAAAAGCAGGCAACTCACCACAAAATTCGATAGTACTTTTAAAACTTCACAGAAAGATATACCTCTCTTAGAAGCAGCTAAAAAAGGCCTGGTTCATCAAAACCACAAAGTTGTGTAGTTTTTAGGTTCTCCACAAAAATCCTCCCCCCCTCCATAGATATGTATTGGAAACGAAGAAATCAGAGGACAGAGGCCATAAAATGAAAATTATAAAAAAATTAAAAATAATAAAATAATAAAAAAAAATAAAAACAGTGTTCTAATAAAAAAAACCACAGAAAAGGAGGACTCTAGTTATTTAATGTACAGTTTGCCTCAATCTGGTGTAACTGAAGGAAATAATGTGAAATTATTTAGTAAGTTGAACAATGTAAATGATAAAACAGTTTTATCCTTGGAACAATGAACAGTGCCATAAGTCTCAAAATTTTGTGCATTTATACAAAACTTGATTTGAACAGAGCAATGAGGGCTTTGGATGTTAAATCAGATCTCTACATCCTCAATCCCATTACCATTCATATGAAAAATCCAAGCAAGTAATATGAAATAGAATCAAAGCCAAAGCATCAATAAAATATTAATAGGAAAGGGGATTTTTTCTTCTTCTCATACAACCTTGCTGCTTTAGAATTAGCTATCAAGATATACAAATGAACTTGACATAATTGCTTTAAATATTAAATTAGAGAAATAAACAGTTTCATTTGCAAGAAGATGACAGTGCAAGTCAGCATACCTGTGTCATTGTTGCAGTAACTAAAACAGTTTGAAACCCTTGGCCATCAGGCTTTGATGCACGACTTTTTAATGGGACAAGAAACTTCCGAATGTCAGGACCAAAGCCACGATCAAACATGGTGTCAGCCTCATCTAACACCTACTAAAATATTACCACCATCATTAAATGCACCACCTTACCAATAAGGACAAACTAGACTTTGCAGTTTTCTCAATTCTAAACTTCGATAGAAACATACAATATATTGTGCACACATCCAAGATAATATAAAATTGTGCAGTCGTATATATGAATCGACATGAATTTATATACTATGATACTCACCACGTATTTAATGTCACCGTACACTATGTTTCCCTCTTCAATATGTTGAAGAACCCTACCAGGGGTCCCAACTACCATATCGATTGGGTTATTTAATGTATCCTCCTGGGGTCTTAGCCGGCCACCACCACTTACCATCGTACAACGGAACCGGGCATGATGACTGATAGACTTTGCAACCCGAAATACCTATAAAACCAATCTAACTTCAATTGAAAATCATAAGTCCACATAGAAAAGTTATCTTCACATCCTGAAGAAAGCACACAGATACCTGCTCAGATAACTCCCTTGTGGGGCATAGTACAACAGCTTGAGGACGCCTGGGCCTCATTAGTATACCGTACAATTCCTCATCCCGTCTCAACAACTGCAAAATCAGAAAATTGACAAGAACATAAACACTTGGAATATTAACATACTTCACAGGGATTTTCTGTGTTTCTGAACATAAGTGAATCGACAAGCAACAGAGAAGTGGGTCAAGTAAGAATCTCAAAAGGCAGTTACAGATAACGAAACTTTAATGCACTCAATATGTATAATAGATTTCGTGAGATGAGGATGCTAAGGGAACCCGTTCAAAACAGCCCAGCACAGCACATTCTGGGAATTGAACAAATTAAATGAGTCATACATAGTCACAAGATTCCATTTCAATGATGTGAAAGCAAAAGCATGCCACAACCAGGGCACAAAACATAAAACAAACAACAAAACCTTAAATGCCATACATAATCAACATTTTTAAACAAACAACATACGTAATAACTGAAAGCAAGCCCAAACCCAAGAATTTTATTGACCCATAGAGCAAAAAGGAACAACATACAGGACTTTGTTAAATAACATGCAAATATAAATTAAAAAAGAAAAAGAAAAGTGAAGAACAAGTACCTGAACAAGGGGCAGCATGTAAGCCAGAGTTTTGCCAGACCCAGTGTGAGAACCTAAAACCACACTCTTCCCTTCCAAGACGGCAGGGACCCCAATACACTGAATCTCAGTAGGAACCTCAATACCCATCTCCCTCACAGCCCCCATGACCTCCTCACTGAGACCCAACTCTTCAAAATTCCCAACAACCCTCTTATCCTTCTTCTTCTTCTTGGGCCCATCCTCATTTTCAATCTCAGCAGTGCTGACTGGCTTTGGATTTCTAGTCTCTGGGGGTTGGGTAGAGCCCTTGAGGTGTCTCACCCTCAGCCTCTCAAGGAGAATTGAGTGCTTCATTTGCTCTGGTTCAGTGGTGGGAATAGGGGGAGTGATGGTGGTGGTGCATAGAGGCCTAAACCCTGGAAAAACCCTAGTGGGTTTGGACAGTTTGAGGAGTGGGAAACGTTTGGGTGCTGAAGAGAGGCGAGAGAGAGTGAAGAGGTATGAGGAGAGATTGGTGGAAAGGAGGGTTCTTGCTGTGCCTCCCATGGCTTTCCGATTATTGCAGGTTCTATTTTTTGCGTTTGTGCCTTAGTGGGGATATTTGTATTTCTTGCAGGCTTGCAGCAGCACCGCTGTGCTGGTTCTCTGCAAAATGAATGAAATTGGTGCGAGGATGTATCCTCTACTATAGGCCTATACTGGCTGATATTTTGGTTCTGATAAAATTACTGGTACAATTAGATCGCGCTTGCCGCCTTGCCCCCTCTTTCCTCGGCGGGGGTATTCACGAATCACTATTCACAACAATCTCAAGCCCAAAGAGAAGGGCCAGGAGAATTGTGTAGCCCCTGTGAAAGATAGGGTTTCAGCAGGAAGTTCTTTGTTCGAGCAAATTTGTTTGGGCCTGACCCTGTTTGGGTAGCGAGCTCTTGCCCCCTATCCCAATTGCAAGGAGAAGTTCTCGAGATCCTTAATTGTGGATATTTCTTTTCTTTTTTCTTTTTAATTGTGGAGAAGAATTACTATTTCTCATTCTTGAGCCGAATAGAAATAAGAATGAGAGACCAATTGAGAATGCTTCCAAACATGAGGTGAGAAGTTGGCCATTTAACTAAAGAAGAATTATAGTGGATGGTATTTCTTATTCTTGAGCCGAAAGGAAGTGAGAATGGGAGACCAATTGATAATACTTCCAAACGCGAGGTAAGAACCCGGCTATTTAACTAAAAAATGTGCACAAAAATTAGCACACCTTAAAAATTTAACAATTTCCCAAAAAATAAAGAAAAAAAAAGAGCAAGTAAATTAAGTCTAATATCAGCTACTACATTAGCAAAGTTTCAATCCAAAAACAAACTTAGATTTTGAATAGCCAAGATAATGTTAATAGCATCCCCTTCAAGGATAAGATTATCAACCCCATCAAACTGGCTGGAGATTTCAATTCATCTTTCCTACTTTTCTTTTCTTTTTTTATAAAAGAAAAAAATAAACTTTAGTTTTACTACATAGGGTTTGAAAATTCCTCCGATACCCATTAAACTCTAAGAGCATCTCCAGCAATAATAGCATTATAACTAGTCAAAAAGTATAATTCTTTATTTTAATTACCCATTTTTTATTATCAATTCTAACCGATTCTCTATTCTATTAGCTACTTGGTTTAAAATATTATTTCTCATTTTTTTTATTATATTATTGCCAATACTTAATTAAAGGGAAAAAGTAATATTAAAAATAATATTATATTACATTAAAATTAAATATAGTGTGCTATAGTGAATAGCTACAAATAGCTATTCATTATAGCGGTTAAGATATAATAGCTAATCCTAAGCTATTCTGTTGGAGCAAAAAACATGGCCAAAATAGCTAAATATAGTTATTTTTTCCATTTTAGCTATGCTGCTGGAGATGCTCTAACAATGAATGGTTATTCTTATTCTTTAGTTCGATGACAACATACATGTTTTTTATTAGAATTGAACAAAAATTACCGGAAAAAATAAAATGAAACTAAATTATTTTTTATATTTTTGGAGAAACTTCACTTATTCCCCTGCACTTTCGCCACTTTTGCAAATACCCCTCAAAGTTCAAAAACTCTCACTTAGGTGTATTAAAGTTTGGTTTTCCCTCACTTTACCCCTTCCGTTAAGATTTCACAGGAAATCCTAACGGAACCCTTCGCAATGCCAATTTTACCCCTGACTTCAAAACTACACAATTTTGGATTCCAAAACTACAACACCCACCTAACCCAAAATGACGTCGTTTTGGCCATTAATTAAAAAAAAAAAATCTGGAGCCACCCCCTTGGCCAAAATGGGCCACCCCCAATTTTCTTATCTTTTTTTAAAAAATATATATAATAATTATAATAATAATTTTTTATTTATAAATAAGGATAAATTCGAAATTTTTACAAAGTTTAAGGGTATAAAGGTCTTTTAGACATTTGACTATTTGATTTAACTGCAAAATTCTAACGGAATGGGTAAAGTGGGAGAAAATCGAACTTTGATACACCTAAGTGAGAGCTTTTGAACGTTTGTGAGATATTTGTAAAAGTGACAAAAGTTTAAAGATTGTAAGTGAAGTTTCTCCTATATTTTTAATACTCAGATTAATTAATTAAAAAAAAAAAAAAAACCATTTAGTTGAAATGCAGTTGATGACTAACCAGTAACCACCCATTGGGGTGACAGGCCACCCACTGCAGAATTTGGGAGTGGGCCGGGTAGCACCCCTCCAATGCGCCTCGTGGTGAGCCCCCAGGGTGCTCTGTATGCATTTGTAGGTGATATTGACAATAAAGTAATAGTTTGAAAAAAACTTATGTATTTTCCCATTTTTCTCCAAACTAAGTTCAGAAAAATTTCTTCAAATCAATTTATTAAATTGGCGTTTGTATATACAGTATGACTTCTTCATTTCTCCCTCTCCCATCCCTCCCTCCCTCCCCTCCCCCCTTTCATGTTGGCCTGATTCGGTGGTTTTGTTGTTTTCTTTTTTTTTGTTTACCCGTTTGTATATAGAGTATGTGATTTTTATTTTTATAAGCATTTTAGAAAATCATATGAATCTGATATTAAAAATGCATATAAAAATTATATGGTATTTGTTACTGCCCACATCTTCTTATTCTTCTTCATTTCTCCCTCCCCCTACTATTAGATGTATATACCAAACAATAGAAGTTACAAAGTGAAGATTTTTTTTCTTTTCTTTTTCTGCTTGACAAAGTGAATATTATAGTGGAAGCAGTAAGCAAACAAGAACTCCACAGCAAGAATAAATATTCTCAAGCAACCACAGGAAAAACATCCTCAAAATAACTCCAATCGTAGTTGAATATCATCTCACAAATGTGAGATTATTACACCGCAATCTGGTGGAGTAAGATAAATCATAGAATGCAGATACACTAAAGTCTAAAAAGTTGCATCCTTTATGCTACCTATAAAAATCACTCGTAATATTCAGGTTTCAATACACCAATATAGGGCAAGTTCCTGTATATTTCTGCATAGTCCATTCCGTAACCCACTACAAAATAATCTGGACACTGCAAAAGAAGAAGAAGAAGAGATACAAATCAATTCACTTGGTAATTAGACCATGAAATTCAAGAATAATGCATTTACGTTTATGGCAGTTCAGACCAAAATCAAATATTTCAAGAGCATACTATCTTATTTTACCACAAGTTTTATTAAATTTTATTTGTGTGATTCAAAACAATATGCATCAAACAACACCTCCACTCCTNTAATATTCAGGTTTCAATACACCAATATAGGGCAAGTTCCTGTATATTTCTGCATAGTCCATTCCGTAACCCACTACAAAATAATCTGGACACTGCAAAAGAAGAAGAAGAAGAGATACAAATCAATTCACTTGGTAATTAGACCATGAAATTCAAGAATAATGCATTTACGTTTATGGCAGTTCAGACCAAAATCAAATATTTCAAGAGCATACTATATTATTTTACCACAAGTTTTATTAAATTTTATTTGTGTGATTCAAAACAATATGCATTAAACAACACCTCCACTCCTGTGCATTTTACTATAAGGAGCAGCCTTACAAGTAAAACTATATATATATATATATAGTAGTTCTCTTGTACCAATTGCAGCATCCAAACGCAACAACATATGGTATTGCAAAACACATGGATTTTCTCTTGATTTCTGAAGAAACTCTCGACCCCCCAAATGGGTTTCCCTTCTTTTCTTTCTCTTAATTTCATTATTTAATTTTATGTCATAAAATGTGAACCAATAAGATAATTACAAAATAGATTAAGTTGGAGAAAAAGTAGAGTATAAACAACAAAAAACACCAAAATTTTTATTTATTGCAATAATAGGAGCGCTAGTTACATCTGTACTATCATTTCAAAATGACTTAGCTAAGTTATAATTTGAGCTCCCTACAATTACTTATAAAGTCTAATCTTACTTAATAAGGAACTATTTAATAATCCACCCACTCAACATTGGCAATCAATCTTTCTAATATAAAACCAACTTTTTAGGATCCCACAATTCTTCCTCCACTTTTTCCAAATAAGCAAAGAGACATAAATAATAAAATTTTCTGCTCTTATTTTATTTTGTTTTCCTTGGTTTCCTTTTGAGTTCCTGAGCAGTCTAAGAGTTATGGACCTATGGTCTTTTTTAGCAGTTGTCGATTAATTAAATGTTGAGTGTTAAATCACTAATTATCTTAAAAATTTAAGCTAATAAAAAATGATTGATTCAATCACTTCACATGTGTAATCATAAAACATGAAAACACGTAGAATAGTTTAATTGAAATTTATGGTGCTATTTAGTAGTTGTCCATTGATTAATTATTTAGTGTTAAATTATTAATTACTCCAAAAATTTAAGCCGATAGAAAATAATTTATTTAATATTCTAACACTCCTCTCGCTACATGACAAGAAAACATGTGGAATATTATAATTAAAATTAGGTGAATTGTAAAAAGCGGTGTTCGAACTCACAACTTCTACTTTTAAAACCATGTTAAGTTACTAATCATCTACTTAAACTAATAAAAATGTTAATTTAATCATTTAATTAATATTCTAACACTAAATTTTGAAAAAAAAAAAAAAAAAAAACTGCCTGTCTCGTTACACACAAAACCAAAATCACACTTTTCTCAGAATCATTTACAACTAATTCAAAATTCAGAACACTTTTCAAAACATTAAACATCTTTCAAATGTCCCAACTTTATTTCTCATCAAAATTCAGAACACTTTTAACCCACTCCCCCCCCAAAAAAAGAAAAGAAAAAAAAAAGCACTTTTCCAATTGAACCAACATTTTGTTCTTCGCTAATTCCTCTTGTATTTTTAATTTCAAATTGAACAACAATCACTCATTTACTTAAACTGCTTCTCCACTTTACCAAGAAATCACCAAAGTAAAAAAAAAAAAAACAAAATTTGCTTGATGATGTTTACCTCAAACCCGCGGTAAAATTTTCCTTCCCCCACTAGCTGAAAATGAACCTTCCTTCTTGCTGGCTTGTCAAGGAAGGCACACACCGACACAGAGGATGCTCCTTTCGATTCCAAATGCGAAATCAGGCAAGACAGTGTGCTTCCCGTATCAACAATGTCCTCAACCTTATTCCAAAGAATTAAAAATTAAAAATCCCATTATAAATAATATTCGTGAAATCGTACAATAAGAGAGAGTGGGAAGTAGTACCAGAATGACGTGCTTGCCCTTGACATCGATTTTGAGGTCGAGGGAGAGTACGGGGGCCCCACTGGAGAGGGTGCCGGAGCCGTAGGATTGGGCACGAACGAAATCGACGGAGATGGGAAGTTCAATGGTCCTGACCAGGTCGGCCAAGAAGAGGAAGGCCCCGGTGGCCACGCCCACCAGGACAGGTGGCGGCCGCGGAGGATGAGCCGAATCGCCGGCGCCACAATCGGCGGTGATTTCGGAGGCGAGCTCGGCGACTCGGCGGGCGATTTGGTCCTGGCCCCATAGGACTCGCTCTATGTGCGAGTGCAAGGCCATCGGATATACTCCGTTTTGAGTTTTGTCTTTGAATTGTTTTTAAGTGGGTTTTTGTCAATTAGAATCGAAAGCGATTTGGTTTCCTTAAACAAGACTTTAACATAACATATATACTTTCCATCTCCAAGAAATCTCAATCAGTTATAACGACCCTTAATGACACGGAGGTCCTTATTAGTTCAAATCTAATAATTTATTCTAACAATTTTACCATAAAAAACTATGGTAAAAAAATATCTAATAATTTTTTATAGTACTTGTACCGTAAAAAAAACTATGGTACAAGTGCTATAATTTATTTAAACGGTTTAAATTTACTATATCTCTTTCATAAAAATAAAAAATAAATGTAAAAGTAGTTATTGTGGTTTATTTGGTTTACATTTAGCTCTATGTGATATCAAAATTAACTCAAAGGTCCCTGAAGAATACCAAAAAAATAATTTAATCCTTACAATCAAATTTTGTTCACTAATTTAACAGATTCTGTTAGTATAACACTGACTTAAATATGATAAGTATCGTAATTTTATCAAAATCTATTTAGTTAGTAAACGAAATTTGACTATAAGGACTAAATTGTTTTTTTGTCATACCTTAGGGACCTTTTTTTTTATTTTTATTTTTTTATATGTCCACACAAGAGAAAGGGAGGGGGATTCGAACTAGTGGCATCCGCTTCACGAGACGTGGTTCACAGCTAATTAAGCTATCCCTTGAAAACTCATACATTAGAGACCTTTGAATTCATTTTAATACCACATGAAATTAATTGTAAATCATGTAAACTATTTTATGAGTAGTGATTGAGGCCAATCCAGCGTGCATGAACAATGTCACGCTTGATTGTTATTTAATAAAAAATAATATTAAATAATAACGATGAACAATAATTTTATAATAAAATAATATTAAATAACAGTCCAACGTGCTACTGTTCATGCATGTTGGACTAGCCTCAATCACTACTCCTATTTTATTCGAGTAGTGATTTATGTCATGCCGGCGTGAGTGAATTGTCACTCACGCTCGCTTTTTTTAATAATTAATAAAAAATATTTAATAACATTTTATTATTAAAAAAAGTCTAGTGATTATTGACTCACGTTGGCATGACATAAATCACTACGCATTTTATTCACCCTCAAATCTTATTCGTTAATAGTTGTCCATTGAGTCATTGACCATAGTCTATTTCTCTCTTTCCTAATTCTTACTAAATAAAAAACATCGGTAGCCCACAACTCTGAGGCCCAAGCCCAAACCTTCAATATCAAATGCCTAAAAGTTTGGCGCCAAAATCCCTAAATCAAAATTCACCGGGAGAGAGAGAGAGAGAGAGAGAGCAGCTGTAGGGCAGCAATGTCGACGATCTTCATCGCGGTTCAGTGCTGCCAATGCTCCACAATGCAGGTATTGTTCTCTCACTCTCACTATATAGTGGGGGGTATTATGATAGTGAATGCGATGGGCGATTGACGGAATTTGATTTGTTACAGGTGAGGCAGAAGAGCAAGAGCGTGGGCAAGTGGAGCTGCGTGGTGTGCAACCAGAGGCAGTCCCTGCGGAAGGTGTTTGCTCAGGGCTTCATGGCCAAGGACCTTCGACGCTTCGTCCAGTCCTTCAACATGTCCCGCAATCTCTCCGACCGCCTTCAAACACCACTGCCACATTCCACGGACGAAGAAGACATCGCCGATGACCGATTCCAATGCAACGATCGTAGCAAGAGACGGAGAGATTGGAGCGAGTACCTTGACTCGGAGGACCACGATCGTGTCAAAGAAGAAGAGATTGGTATTCTTTAATTGTTCTATTTTGAGCAAACTAACAATTATTTATTTGTTTATTTTTAATTTTCTTTTGGGTTTTGTACAGCGGGAAGTGATTTTGAGCCAAAGATTGTGACGGAGTTGCCGGACGGAATGTTCAAGAAAGCGAGATTAAACAACTGTTTTGATGATGGAGAAGGTGATAGTGAACAGCTTTACAAGCCGGTTTTCTCAAAGAGAAATTCCAGCACCAAAAATGTCATCTCCCGTGGTAATTATTTTGATCCTTTTGGTTTCTTGTTTTTGTGATTCGCTTATATCATCCAGGTTTCGGCTTAAGAGATGAAGTTTTTCAACGGTCTTAGATTTAAATCTAAAATTTTCATATGAGAAGCTTAGCCTTGAACACTCGAGCACTTTGTAAAACCAAAACAAAGAGCTGAGTTTTATGCATGGTTGTGACTGCATAATTTATCTGAATTGTAAGGCAAGGAGCCGAGGAATGATCAGCCATTGATGGCCAAGGGCTCTTCAAAAGGGAATGACACCATGACACAAGATGACCAGGAGCCAAGGAGGAAGGTTCAGCTGCCGGTGGCAACTGGCAGGAGGGTTTCCAAATGGGACGACTACATAACAACCGAAGACGACAACAAGGACTTGACATGTGCAAGCGAAACGAATTTTGGAGATCCTAGGGGTCGTCAGACACATGATATCTTGCTGGACTTCAAGACCATAACCGATGATCAAAAGGTAGAAGATGATGTCCACCCGGATTTCTTGTTGTGAAGCTCTGTTTTTGTACCTTGTCTTGTGCTTCCTGCGGTGTATCAGCTATTTCTCCTTCTGGGTGCTCAACCAAATCTAATGACCATAGGGCTGGCATTGACTTCCTCTTTTACTTGCAAGATTGATTTTGAGAACATTTATGTCTTCAAAAGCAAAATACCTTAAGAGGGAAACTGAATGAATTTTGTGCATTGTAAACTAGCTATGCAGCTCAATTACTCACTCATAAACAGTGGTGGAGAAAAAGAGGCAAGAAATGCAAAATGTTATCTTACTGAATCTGACAAGCATGCAACACTTCACATCTGAAAACGTATGAATCTCAAACAGTGGAATTGGTCATTAAAGCTATTTCATGCTTACCATGAATTGGAGAGGATCCATGTCCCATTTTAGGAGGACGGAATTTTCTACTCGCACTTTTCAAAAGCTATAAGCATTTAACACCTTTCAATCACATGTTGATACATGTAAAGTAGTAAAAGATTTGATGTGCACTTTTCTTCAGTTAAAACGGATATGATAATGAGCTCCAGAGTGGTCACCATTTCAATGAACACAACTGGTATTCCAGTCTTGGATCAATAATACAGCAAATAATCCCATATGCACAGGGCGGTCATGGGTCAATTAATTCATGCATCAGCCGCTCAAGTAGATCTCACTGGAATCACATATCAAGGTTCTACCAAAATCCCAACTTAATTTCTCAGATGTCATAAATAATAATGATAAGAAAGGAAACGGAAAATTACTGTCAAAAAATCCTAATAATCTCAGGTCTTCAAATCCCATCCACGCCAACTCTGCAGCCCAAAAAATTTCAGCAATCAAGTTGCCACATATAACCCCCACTAAATAAAACAATCATTTTGGAGAAAAACCCGGTAACAATGACAGCTCGTCAAGCCCTGTAAAACATGGGCTCACAAACACATATAATGTATTTACCCTTAAAAAAACCGTTGTGCTTAAGCATTCAGTGCCAATGACCCAAGCTGATCACTAACACCAGATTCTGATGCAGCTTTAACAAGGACTTCCATTGCCTCAGCCACCTTCCGCTTCAGGGCATCTGGAGACTCTAAGAGATGAATTACCTCTGATTGGTCCATCTCCAGCAACATCCCAGTCACTTTCGCTGCATTGTTGGGTTCAAGCTTCTCCACATGGGGATACAGGTGTTCACCCAGCGTCTGTGAATTTAAGAAACAATAAGTGCAACAATTACCTTCCACAATTAATGATTGCCATATTCAATAAGTCATTTCGGTATAAACATTTTAATATTTTATTTATAGGTCCCAATCTATAATTAACTATTTCCATTTAGATAACACCATTTGGAACTTGGACCATTATGGCCTTTGCTATTGATTGACTGATGAATTGTTGAGTGGAGGGGCGCTTAAAATCAGAAGCAATCAATAGGGATTTTTTTGATAAGTTAGAAGCAATCAATAGTGATGAAGGCACAAATTCCTTGGAATCTCAAGATCTCTAAACCCTAAACAAATCATCTATGTTGTGTGTGTGTGTGTGTTGAAGTAATAGAAATTACAATAAAGGACAAACTCCGATACATGGGACCATACAAGAGAAACATGCAAAAGAAAAGACGATAGCAACAATAATCTACAACTAGCTATCAATAAGTCAAACAACAATCCTTAACAAATCATATCTCATGAGCATTATATAAGAGAAGAATAACTTACAGCACGCTGATTCTCTGGGCTAGCTGAAGCCAAAGATGATAAAAGTGCTGACATATGCATTTGCCCAGGTCGCTGGATATCAATAGGAGTCGCTGGCATTCCAGAACCATCAAAAGACAATGGCATCACTGGACCCACAACACCTTGAGGAGCAGATGCGTCCATGCCACTTCGAGAATTTCCCATATATCTAAAGCCTTGGTTAGAGTTACGCTGCAGTAACTGAATTTGAGAAGCGGATGAAGAAATATTAGGGGTGAACAACAAATCATTGCACTACAAAGCTTCTAAAGACTATCCACGGATGAATCCATTTATCTTGCACAGCAAAGTCATCATGATACAAATAGCGAGTTATTAAACTATATTTACAAAACATCAGAAAATACAAAACCGCAAATTTAGACTATGAAAAAAATAATAATAATAAAACCCAAATGAGCACCCAAGATGAGTAAATGAATACTGATAAAAATGTCTTCAATCTATCTATAAAATTTTTGGTTGTGTTTCTATCACTTGACTAACAAATTAAGAGGAAATATAAAAATCGAGCTCCTCACTACACCNNCCCCAAAAAAAAAAAAAAGAGTTGAATCAAGATTTACAATTTAGTTATGGGGAAACTTCACTTACCCCCTTGAACTTTGGCCACTTTCGCAAATACCCCACAATGTTCAAAACCTCTCACTTAGATATATCAAAGTTTAATTTTCTCTCACTTTACTCGTTTCGTACAAAAAATCCTAATAGAATGTCAATTTTACCCCAAAACTACGCGTCGTTTTGGGAACAATGTAATTATGGAGTCAGGGGTAAAATTGGAATTGTGATGAATTTTCTGTACGGAAGGGGCAAAGTGAGAGAAAATCAAAGTTTGATACACCTAAGTGAGAGCTTTTGAACATTGGGGGGGTATCTGCAAAAACCGCGAAAGTTCAGGGGGAATAAGTGAAGTTTCCCCTTTAGTTATTTGATTTCTATCAAAGCAAATTCCTAGTTGTAAATAGTGAGAGAGCCATGCAATCTCCAAGCTCTTGTAAAAACTTTTTGTATTTGAATAAAAATAAATTGTTCACTGACATGACAGCCAATCAGCAATAATGTGACCTTTAGATGGATAAAATGTGATGAACCTAAATAAAGAGGGAAAAATGAAAAGAGGAAGAAAAAAAAAAAGGTTAATCATATCACCTGCTGCTGTGGCACTTGTTGAAGGTTTCCACCTCGTCGCACACCCATCCGCTGACCTGGCTGTCCTTGCCGCTGAAGGTGGTATGATACAACATAGTTTGGGGCAACACCTGGGCGCATTCCAGGCAAGAGTTGCTGCTGGAAGCCATAAGGCTGAGGGGGGAGCATACCAGGGTTACTTTGACCAAAATACATATGTTGTGAGGCAAATCTAGGTGCCCCAGGATGAAATCCAGGAATTCCTGGAGATAAAGGTGCCATGCCACCAGGTGCTCGAATTTGAGCAAAATGTGCCTAGAAAACACACAGATAATTAAAGTTGTCATTCGCCAGGGTTGACACATTTGACAGAATGAGAAATAAGTGATGTCACCAATTTCTTTCATGATAAGCAGTGAAAGGCAAACTTGTTTTTTATTGTAACTTACATACATCCAAGTACACATGAAGTATAAAAGAGAAACAACACCTAACCAGAAAAAGACAAAAAGATCAAGAAAATCAAGAACTCCTAGACCAAAAAGTATGGGGTCCAAAAATCTGTCCACTCTGGCACTAACAACTTGGCAAAGAAGGACATACACATTTGAACAGGAAGACAGAGTCAAAATCTAATTTTACATAAATGCTTAGCAATTACAGTGTGTCCAGCACTACTTGTGTGATAATAAAAGCAAGGGGAAATTACACTTCACACCTTTTAAACTACCAACCCCTTTGGCAGTTAGACCAACAAACTTCAAAAAGTGACACTTGACTTCCAAATAATACCACCCTGTTACAAATAAACTCCTCTGTCAACAATTGGCATTAAAATGGATGGAAAAATAGTCACATACGCCGCATGAGACTAATTTTGAATTTTAATTCCCAAAATGCCCTTAAAATATTTTTAAAGAAAACAAAAACAAAACTCAAAAAAAATTTGTTGCAAGATTGGTTGCAAATTCAAAAGTGTATTTTTTTTTTCCAAAAACAAATAGTTGCAAGATTGACTGCAAATTCAAAATCCAGGCACCCTTTTTTCAGCTGACAACTACCTCAGTTAAGACCTACCATAAAACATTGGCATCAAAGGTGCATAAAAATGAGCAAGCACTAACTGCACCTTAAAAATGAAGAAGTATTTTTTTCCAATATGACCAACAAGATATGTACAAAGAAAAATCACCTGAAGCCGAGCCTTCCTCTCTTCTTTATGCTGGGCCACAGCAACATAAAGAGGTTTCCGTCCAATCATCTTTCCATTCATTTCATCCAACTGAACAAGAAAAAAGAAAAACAATTGACACGTGCTTGAGATAGACTGGGTGAGCAATAGGTGCATAAGGAGGGTCTGCAAAGCAGCCCTAGAAAAAAAAAACTAATAACTCACAGCTTTAGTAGCTTCCTCTGGTGTAGAAAAGGCCACAAAACCAGATCCCTTGCTGTGACCTTGTGGATCAAGCATGACCTAAAATAATTATATAAAAACAAAGCCAAACTAAATGTTAGCACTTGAAAACAATGACCATAATTGACTCAGTGAGATGTCCGACTAAGGACCAGCCAGGAAAGAAGGGGAAAAATTTACTTCACTTGAGCAGAATAAATACCTTGCATGACGTAATTGTTCCAAAATTAGAGAATAACTCCTTCAGCTTATCATCATTTATGTCATCATCAAGATTTTTCAGATATAAATTAGCACCTTGTAATTTTTCATATCTACTAATTCTCTCCTGTTCAAATTTGGCCCGCAGCTGTGCCTCCCTTTCTGCCTTACTTTGAGCCCTCCCCACATATAAAACCTTCTCATCACTAACAGTGGCCCCATTCAACTTCTCAACTGCAGCAGCAGCAGCATCTGGGCTCTGGAAGTTTACAAAACCAAAACATCTAGACTTCCCATTTGCGTCTCTCATAACAACTGCACTAGTGATTACACCATAGGGACCAAAAATTTTCTCAAGGTCCTCATCAGTAGTTGTTTCAGGCAAATTTTTCACATAAACATTAGTGAACTTAGGTGATCCATTTGCCTGAGCCCTTTCCTGACGTCGAATAAAAAGTCCAACATAGACCTTTTTATCATTTATTAGCATGCCATTCAATTGTCTTATTGCATTTTGTGCAGATTCCTCATTATCAAACTGTACAAAACCATAACCTTTCGACTGACCATTGTTATCGACTGCCACCTTGCAAGAAAGTACAGCCCCAAAAACAGCAAAAGTTTCCTGCAATGCCTTGTTATCTATTGATGTGTCAAGGTTCTTAATAAAAATGTTGGCATATCCGCTTTTTCGGATACTAGGATCCCTATGAGAAAACATAATCCTGATTGGCTTCCCATTGATAGGAGTAAAATTCAAAACCCCCATAGCATGAGCAGCTGCAATTTAAGTAACCAGATCAAGGTCACTAAGCTTGTCTGCAAAAATTAATTTTGAAAACAATAAAGAGAAACAAAACAAGTATCACACACACTAACTTCTTGTTAATGCCTAATCGGATTATTAAAACATAAAGGAAATTTTTATAAGGGAAAATCATATTTAGCGCCCAATTTTTCATCCAATTTGGATTTAATCCTTAGGTTTCCAATTTCAAGAATAAGGTCCTCAAATTTTGCCAAAGTTTTAAATAGGTCCCTCTATCACTTTACCATGCGTTTACTATTTCTCATGACATCTACCATGTGTATCTCATTTGACACACTAGCATCCATGTTTAGCCCGAATGGAGTCCAACTCACCCCAAATGATTTTTGTTTTTGTTTTAATTTTCTCTGCAGTTTAGTGAGTCACTACAAAAGGTAAGGATTATTTAGCTAGTGGAACTTTGGTTTAATTTTGTAACCAGAGTTATATGGTCTGGATGAGGGTCTTTTCTTTTTTCATTCCTGTGTTTATTGTTTTGGTATTTCAGCATGACCCGAGAACCAAAATCTCAGAGTTCGAGTTCTCCTTTGTTTTTTGGTAGTCATCTGCTACTCATAGAAAATGGCGATTGTTCCTTTAGTACTAGTCCACCATACTATAAGAGGCACAAAGTTTCTGCTGCTCGTGACTTTCCACCAGGAAGCGGACCATTTGCTCCTTGAATCCAGAATACAAGGATGCTTGAGCAATAAAAATGTTTTGACATCAAAGGAAGAAAAAGTGGTAGTTTCAGCTGATCATGAGAATGGACTAGAATCTGTGAATGTTTAATTTGTAAAAATGCAGCTAACTGATGAAAGATGGTTTTTGTTTTTAAAGTTGGGTCTTTTGTTTTTTGTTTTTTTTCTATGAAAAATTTGACACTTGATGATATTGCATTGATATTGGGTATTAACATGGACATTGGCATGTCAAATAAGACGCACGTGATAGATGACAAACTGTTAACTTCAACACTAAAGTGAAAGGGGAACCTATTTAAAACCTAGGCAAAACATAAGGACATTATTTTTAAAATTAGAAACCCAAGGACTAAATTTAAATCATATGAAAACCTAGGGCCTAAATATGATTTTTCCCTTTTTTAAGAAATCTAAAAATTTGATTCTTGAAAACAAATGCATAGAATTTAACATGATAAATCTACCTTAAATTTTCGTATATTTATCAAACAGACATAAATGTATGAATGTATAGATGAAAATTCAAAAGCACTGATTCAGAAGCTCGGTGGTCAACTAAGCCTAATTCAGAATTACAGAAGTAGTGGAAAATATTGGCACTTGACTATAATTAGGTTAAAAAAAGAGAGTAAAGCATAGAGCACTATTATAAATTAATAACCATGACAAGATCTAGGAAACTCATTCCTTCAAATAAATGAACTGCATAGAGCATATCCCATATACCAAAGATTATTTTTCTGTGTGCAGAATCCAAGATCAAAAAATAATTCAATAAANATCTAAAAATTTGATTCTTGAAAACAAATGCATAGAATTTAACATGATAAATCTACCTTAAATTTTCGTATATTTATCAAACAGACATAAATGTATGAATGTATAGATGAAAATTCAAAAGCACTGATTCAGAAGCTCGGTGGTCAACTAAGCCTAATTCAGAATTACAGAAGTAGTGGAAAATATTGGCACTTGACTATAATTAGGTTAAAAAAAGAGAGTAAAGCATAGAGCACTATAATAAGTTAATAACCATGACAAGATCTAGGAAACTCATTCCTTCAAATAAATGAACTGCATAGAGCATATCCCATATACCAAAGATTATTTTTCTGTGTGCAGAATCCAAGATCAAAAAATAATTTAATAAACAGTTATAAAAATATATACATATTAAATTTTTTACACTTCATCTTAAATATGAAAAAAGACAATCAAGTTCAGGTCTAAGTCTCAACAAATTTATAAAAGCAAAAATCTCCTAAAGATTGCTTTTGCATAATAAAGGCATAAAAACCAAACATTTAAATATTCTTTTTTTTCTTTCTTTCTTAATTGCCAGCACAAATTAATTACAACCAATTTATTTCAATGAGATAAGATTCGTATATCAAACTACAGAATTTTCCACTAAAAGAGAAGATAGATAATTTTTTCAAAAGACTCAAAACAATTTTTCTTATACAAATCACATTAAAAAAAATGCAACCACAGAATCTACCTTAAGAAGGCAACCTTTAAAGCTCCAAAATTACAAAACCAAAGCATACACTGATCATATCAGTGTCACTATATCCAGACAATTACGAAAACATAAACCAAAAAAAAAATGCTTACAAAACAAACACAAAATTCTAACAAAATCACACGTTAAATATGCAATCATAGAATATACCAAAAAACGCGACTTCACGCAAAACACACACAAGCTTCAAACTTACAAAGGAAAAAACAAACATTGATCAAACCCAAACCCAAACACAGTGGTCAGATACTTAAAAACCAAACATTAATATCAGAGACCGATTAAAAAAACCCACATATCCATACAAATACAAATACACATACATAACGATTAGGAAAAGAAGAAGAAATAATTGAATACGAGAGAACGATGGCAATGGGGGATGGAACAGTTACGGACCGTCCTGAGCGTTGCCGTAATTGACATAAGCGTATCCGAGAGAGGACCGCCGATTCTGATCCCTGCAAACCCTAATGGACACCACCTGACCCACCTGCCCGAACACGTCGAAGAGCTTCCCTTCGTCCACGCTGGGGTCCAGATCCCCCACGTATAGCGACAGGTTCGCGTGCATCGCCTCCGCCGACGCAGGCTGAGACGCCACCACGGGAGCCAACGGAGCCGAAATCGCCGCTGCCATTGGTATCTCAGAAAAAAAAAAAAAAAACTCGAAAAAAGGAAGTTTTGATAAATAAATTGTAAAAAAAAAAACAAAAAAACAAACAAATAAAAGATAGGTTCTTAGGGTTAGGGTTAGGTTTGTGATCCAATGTATAGAGGAAGGAAAAGCTACGCGTTTCCCACTTCTAATACGTTGAGGATTTCCTTCTCTTTTTTTTTTGGTTTTTGTTTTCCTCTGCAAATAGCGAGGGGAAGGGAGAGAGGGAAAGAAAGAAAGACGAGGGGAGAGATTTATACACGAGAGAGGGGAGTGACTTGAACCGGTGCGTTTCGGGCTTCGTAGAGTTTAAGAAAGCGCACGCCTAGGTGATGACGTGGCATTCGCCCATTGTACTTGTCTCCTGGGTTAGGGCGCTTTATGTCGCTCTCAGGAGTGATGATATTCTTACAAGTTACAACCAGCGTGGATGAACAGTACCACGCTGGTTGTATTGTATTATTATTTTACTGTTCATATTTTTTTTAATAATAAAATAATATTAAAATGCAACCAACATCATCCGGTTGTAAGAATATCACCAGCTCTCAATTTTTTTTTTTGATTTATACGTAAATAATAACAATAAATTCAATAATTAGTCTCTAAATAGTTTTTTTTCTTAAATATTTATGGTTTAATTTTGAGTTGTTTTAAAAGCTATTGATTAATTTTTAATCGCTAATTACACTAACCACTTTTAAAAATGGTTAGTAAAAATTGCGGTTAACGAGTTTTTTAAAACTGTTAATTGCTTATTTATATATAATAAATATATATGATAAATATATTTATTATATATATAATAAATATATTTATTATGTTATATTATATATATATTTTCTATGTATATATACGTATATATCCATATATATTTATTTATTATATATAATATTATATTTTTATAATATATAATTATATATAATATAACTTCTATATATTCAATATTCATCTTATTCTAACCCTAAACCTAGTTTATACAAGTTTTCAAATTTTCTCAACTTCTGCCTCTACTTAAGCCTCATTCCCCTTCTCCTTTTGTGTGGATATGTCAAATATATATATATATATATAAGTCACTCTCTTGTATCCCTCTAATAATGATGTGACTTTTAAAATTATTATTTGATCAAAATTCAATAATAATCAATTATAAGTCCAATTGTGATTTTAAGGGTTACATCATTATTGGAGAAACACAAAAGTGACACAAGAGGGATTTGTAGCATTATTTCACCCTTCACACCTCGCTCTCTCGCTATTGTCCTCAACTTGCTGTCTCTTGTTGCTCTCTCAATGTTGTCCTAAACCCGTCGTCTCTTGTCTCTCTCTCATTGCAGGCTACTCTGTCTCACAGTTTCTCGTCTGCCATGATTCTTTCTCACCTCTTCTCAGTCTCAGTCTCTAACTTACCTCGTCTCAGTCTCTGTTTTAGGTTTTGCTTTCTCGTTGCAAGCCATCACTGAGGTTGTAAGTGGATCTTTCTAGCTTTGCTTTCTCTCTCACGATATCCATCCATCGCACACAGCCTCTTCGATTATGGAAAAAAAAAAACATTTAAAGTGAGCCCAGAAAAAAACTAATTTTCAAATTCAACTCAAAAAGAAAGCGCAAACAAAACTCAAAAAAGCGTTTAGTAAAAAAGATGTTATCCTAATGCGGTTAAAACAGTTAGTAAAATGTACTAACTGCTTAAGCGGTTGCGGTTAATGGTTTTAGCCACTAACCGCTAACCGTAACCGCATGATCACCCATGAACAAAATATATCCATTAAACAGATTTTTTTTTTTTTTTTTCTGCAAAGCGATTTGACTTGTGTTTTAAGGAAACAAAATCTTCAACTAATCAATTTTCTCTTTTTTATTTTATTTTATATATATATACCTTTTTGATTGGTTAGTTTTGTCCAATGAGAATTAGGAATACAAAGGGAAAAATAATATTCAAATTATATATAATTCTCAATCGATTATGTTATTTTTAACAATATTTAAAAAAGAAAAACAATCATGTCTTTTACATATATATAGAGAGAGAGCGAGAGAATCTATTAAGGAATTCGAAATATTTTCATTCAAGCCTACCACATGATAAATGGAGTTCATACTACTTATCATGTGACAAAGACCAAGAAAAATATTGGATATGTACATGAGGGAGGGTGTTGAGGAATTTCTTCATAATCACATGTCATATCTACTCTATAATGTGATAACGCGTTTTCTACTCCCAAACAAAAATATATATAATTTAAGGAAATTAGTTTTTTGGATTAAGAGAGGTACTCTGTCTCTATATAAAAGGTATATGTATGGGTTCATTTATTTAAAAAATAAATATATATATGCCTTTTATTTTTGAATTTCAAAACAAAAATATCAATAGACAACTAGAACACGTTCATAAAAAAAGTCAAATCATAACAAATTTTCAACCAAAAATAAATAAATAATAACACTCCAAAACACAGAATTCAACCAGCCAATTGAAAAAGATTATTCAAACTATGACAAAGAAATTAAATAATTTAGTATCTAAGACGTTTGGCTTAATTGCTATAATGTCTTTTTTCTTTTTTAAATTTATAATAAGGTAGCTCAAATTTGTTGATCCACCTCAAGTTGATTTGATTATTTGTCATGGCTACTTTTTAATAAAGGGACAGGAAAAATGATTGATTATTTAAGAAAAACTTTGATTGAAATTGGTAATTAATGAGGCACATGCCCATCATGATGTAATTTGCGTATAAAGAAGAAGGAAGTTAAACAAAAAACTATACAATTTCACAACCATCTATTACGTTTGGTTTCCTAGAAAATGGGTAAGAAAAGAAGAGGAAGAGTAGACCAAGAAAATAACTCCTAATTAAGAAAGGAAGGAGGGGTGGAACTTGGAAGAAACTTCCTTTTCTTTTCCAATTTTGTACAAACCGGGTAGGATGAATTTTTCTCCAATTTGGTCTCTAAAAGTGGCATGTGTCCCTTAATGTGTGAAAATTACTTCTTCTTTTTTAATATTCCATGCCTCTTAAGTGCCTTTTTTAGACACTTATGTCCGGCTCATCATTTTAACTTTTAACTTTTGTTATTTCATTTAAATATTATTTATCTATTATTTCTTTATTCTTCTTTCAACATCAAGCATTCAAGAAAGATAATATCATTTGTTAATTAGAGGAGAGATAATTGATGAATTTTTTATTATATATGATATATATTGTTGAGCTACCGTGTTCAGTTCAATAGATGGTTGGGTATTTTGTTGAGTCGGATGTAAATGCTCTTAGAATTAGTAAAAAAAAAGTTTCCCATATGTTCAAAAAACACACATCCCTTTTAGAAATTGGGTTATTCAACCCAACTTTATCTCATACCGATTGAGCTACTCTTTTGGGTCAAAGTTTTTCTTCTTGTTATAGTTTTTTTTTTTTTTTGGATATTCTTCTTGTTATAGTTAATGACCTTTTGTCTTTTTCTAAGGTAATAAGCTCGTCATGGCCATGGACCCATGGTAGAGCTATCAAGTTTGAGGGCTAATGGGCTTAAGCATTCTACAAACCCAAGCCCTAAAACTAGGTCCAATAAGTCCCCATGGTACAAGCCCAAACTAAGCAGAACCTTAATTGTCAAGTCCAATAATGTGCCATTATCTTCAAGCCCAGCCATTCAACTCTATGCCACACTAAGACAAATGTAGAGAACGATTAGTGTCAATAATAATTTATTTATATTTTTCTATAAATTCAATAGATAAATCATTATATTTGCTTGGTTCATATAAATCCACAAATCTAATAGTTGGTTTGTAAGATTATTTCTCAATGTTAAATATTACATTTTCATTTCACCCTCATTCATTTAACTAATACGATATTTTTTTTATCAATTTTTAATTCAAAAGTTGATGAGCACGGTCATATCAACTTAGTAGAATGGGGTACGTAAAATAGAGATGTAATATGTAACATTATTAACAAAATTATAAATTTTACCATTTTCTTATATCAAACAATATATAATCCAATATATAACAGTAATAGCTAAGAGAATGTAAACCCTGAGTAGTAACTAAGAGAATGTAAACCCACCATCAAGGTGGTAGTTGAGTTGGTAAAGTAGCAGAGGATAAGGTTTAATTCCTCCATTCCTTTCTTCCTATTCGAACCCACTTACAGTAGTAGTCTGCGAACCAGATGCTACTAAGAATAAGTTTTACCAACTTGTACTTTGGTGGGGCTGTGATAACGAACTCGCCTTCCAAAACAGTAGTTATGACTCAAACCAAAAATTTCACAGTTGGTGAGAACTCCGATAATTATGCTCAAGAGAGAAAATTACACTGGTTGTCCATTTCCGCCATTTTATTTGTGACAACTTAAATTTCAAGGCTAATCGTGACAAGTAGTATAGCTAACATGCCAAAAAAAAATTCATCAAAATCAAAACTCTAAAAGCGTCCCATCATTTCCTTCCACCAAATACTCTCTCCAAATCGTGTGACGTCCCCTCCGGCCTCCTCCATTGACTCTCCCTTGCTTTTGAGGATTGAGATACTAAAAAAATACCTAGAATTATATTTGCATGGGATGCAATACCCTTTTTTGGGTGTTTATTAAACTTGACAACAAGGCCAAAAAAAACGAAAGGGGTGGTTCGACCATTCTCTCTGACAGCCGAGAGGCCCGAGGGACCAGTAAGCTACTGAAATGGGCTTAGCCTACTGTTTCTGCATTTGAAGTTGTTGCCATTGTTGTGATACTCTTGTTTATTTCCTCCCCCTCTGTGCTTTTTAAAGTTAGGTAGGAGTAGCAGGTGACGATGGGCATTTCAATGGGAATTTAAAGCAATTGACTCGGAAAGTTAGGCTCAGCCCAACATTCTTCTACTTTTCTTTTCAGAACTCTGCGACATTTCTGAATTCCCCTCCCTTATTTTATTTATGCCAGTTTTGTTCCGATTATGTGTACAGTACTGTACATCAGTACATACATGTCTATGTCATCATGCTGGGTTCCCTCATTCCCTGTTGCCTGTTGGTGGGATCGTACCCCGGCAGCTCGGCAGAAACTATAAAAAAACAAAAAAAAAGAATTATCACCAGTACTCACATACCATCTGATCGGATGAAGTTAATAAAGTGGGTCCTCGTGTACGCGATGAAAGATGTTACGATTCCAAATTAGTACCCAACAATCTAATTAAATATTTTTGGATCGGTGATTAGAGCATGTTTAAAATTGTGTTTGAGAAATAAAACTTTTAAATAAATAAAAAAACGTTTTTTAGCAAAACTTTTAGGTCTTTTAAACCCTTAAAAGCGCTCTTGATTTTTTTTTTTTACCAAACGAGTATTTTTTTATTCAAACAAATTTTTTTAGTGTTAAATACACTTTTAGGTCTCTCAAACGCACACTTAAACCTTAGACCCTTAACGAGATCCCTTGACTCAATTCCATTAAAATGAAAATTGTGTAACATGCACAAACAAAGTGAAGATTTATACTAGTCCAATTTCAAAGGTGTTGTAAATTAAAGGGTTAAGTATTTTTTTCAGTGCTTAGGTTTGCACTTTTTTATTTTTTCCACCTTAGGTTTTCAAAACAGTCAAATCTGGTACATTACCTATGAGAAAATACAAAATCAATACCTCGTTAGTTTCCGTCAGTTTTAATTAATGGAATTCCATGTCATCGCCACGTAAATGAGCTATAAGGCCGACATATGTCCCTAGTTCCACGTTGGCACATTTAACTGGTCACATCATCCAAGCGGATTCCTCCTAAAACCCTGGCTACATCATCTAAACCCGAATCGAGCTCGGGTTTGAAGGAGGATTATGCTACTTTCTTTCTTCTTTTTTTTTTTTTTTTTTATGTGTCCCATGTCCACCCAATGAAATAGGAAGGAAATATTCGAATTAGTGACATCTGCTTCATAAAGCGTAGCCTATAGTAGATTGAGCTACCCCTTGAAAAATATTTAAAAGCTAGCTGACTGTAATTCTGTTTGGGACCATTTTTCTTTTTTTTTTGTAGCGTACAAGGATATTGAAAATGACGAATCACATTTGCGCCATTTCGTCCCATTTCCAATCTCAGTGGTTAATGAAAATGACATTTCCCAGGATCCATCAACCGGCTACTTGAGAATGTCGATAATACGTAGTAGGTGTGGAGAAGTTCACGTGGGTTTCTCCAACTAAAATTCCAACCATCCATGAAACCTCACCACGTTGCACCTGATATGTATTAAACTCCAGCAAATAAATATTACAGCCGGAGGGCAGCTTATTATAAAACATAGGGGCAAAATTGTAAATTTTTTTAAAAAGACAATTTTACCCCTCCTATTTTCTCCTAGACAAAGATTTTTTATTTTTTTATTTTTTTTTTTAACTTCACTTGAAATATAGAAGATGCATTTTATATATTGTTAAAATAGTTTCCGGTTTGTTGAAACTAAGGAGAAATTGGTAATCTTCTTGGAGTTGCTCTTCCTCCGATCTGTAAGACAACAATGGGTTGAGAGAATGAGCCGAGGTGCTTCCGGCAAATCCTCCTCTAATGGTAAAGTCGATTCTCTTTTTGGTAAGTTGGTAGTATATTCAGTAATAAGTCGTGTATCTTTCTCGATTGGTGTCTTCTCCTTTTATAGTATAGTCTGCAAATTTGATAACGATGACTGGACCAAGGATCTGGGCGTAACTAACGGAGGAGTTGATGATTCAATCTTTTGTCTGTTATGAGCCAAGTGTAACGTCACAACAACTTAATGAGTAATCATAGATTTCGCATAATAGTCTTGAGTGTTAATGCTATGCCCGTAAATGAGGCTTATAACCGTTGTGGTAACAGATGCACATCCCATGACTAACGTTCCGTCTTTATGAATGACAAGTAGCTTGCTTCTAATTATATGAGCTCGGTTATCGCCACAAGCTCAACAAGGAATCCTTATGGAGCTAGTATTCCGTATTTTATGATGATGATGTCCAAAGATTATAAAATCTTCGGATACCTTCGACCATACTTTTTCGAGACAAGTTGAGCTACTGATGAGCCCGGTCCTTTGGATAGGTTCTGGGCTTTTGACAACATCTAGGCCCACATCTCCATTCTTCTATGATCCGGGCTCATGGGCTCAGATCTTATAAAATGTGTGTAACATATATAGTCAATATTTTATTTGTTATTGCATCTAATGATGTATATGATGTCACGCTATTTAAAATTTCTAAATGAAATAACAATGATATGTACATTACTCGAGAGAAAAAAAAAATTTAACAAGTTCATTAATTTCGTAACATTTACTGCATTATTATTTATTGTAAAATTAGTAAGCAACATACACTCTTTATCAACTTATAATATTAGAAATATAATTACATTTATGCACTTAGAATTTAGAAAAATAATACTTTATTAACCAATTTTTCGGTAAAAGTGACACTTTATCAACTGGTACTGATTGCTGTGACCGTTGGTTGCAATATTAATGTTGTAAATCTCAATTGGCCGGGTACGTAAAGTAGTCTCATTTCCTAGACATCATGAGTAGACTGTAGACCAAACTTATCCAGTATATATAATAAGTGGACAAATGTAATTATTAATTAATAATATCATAAACAATAAAGATTAATTCATGAAAAAAGCGGGTGAATTGAATAAATATTACAATTTACACGTGCTTTTTAAATTTTATGATTGATTAATCTACCATCTCAAGAAGGGGAGATCTCAATTTGTGTGGGTTGTCCTGCATGTCCCAATAGAATATATATATATATATAGTAAATAATAATAAATAAAGAAATAAAAAGAAAAGAAAATCTCCTGGTTGCAGGGCCGACTAGACCACTAGGCGAGTGAGGCGCTTGCCTAAGGCCCCCGGATTAATAAGGCCCCCCCAAAAAAAAAATTTGCCTAAAAAATTTTTTTAATCATTTTTTTAAAAAAAAATTAATGGCCCATTTTTTTTTTTTGCAAGGCCCTTTTTTTTTTTTTTTTAATAAAAACTTAAGGCCTCTAATCATGATAAGTAAGTAATTTAAAAAATGTCTCAATTTAATAAGGAAAATGCTAGAGGTTCTCCTCGTAGTGTTTTCCTGTCGTTCTCCTAATCTTACGTAAAACATGATTTAAGAAAAAATAAAATTATAGTGGCCTCCACCACTGTTTTTTTAGGTATTAGCACCAAATTTGAGGTTGTGGCCTCCACCATCGATTTTTTTAGGCATTAGCACCAAATTTGAGGCATTAATTAGCACCAAAATTGAGACATTAGAGGATGATCAAATCCATTTTGAATGATACTATCCCTAAATGGTTAACCTTCCACCCTTAGGTTTTAATTTTGAATCAAAAAACAAGTTTTAAAGCATTAGAACTTAACTATTAACTCATAAAAATTAATCTGTTGGCAAAAAAATGGTACTAAAATTTTATTTTTTTCTTAAATCATGTTTTACGTAAGACTGAGAGAACGCCAGGAGAACACTACGGGGAGAACCCCTAGCAAACCCCATTTAATAAGCCCCAATATAATAAGTCCACGGTAAAATAAGATTAATTAACTCAAAAAAGCAAATATCATTATACTTAAAAAGGTGTATGGGTTTTTTCTTGTGGGTTTTTATTGATTTTTTGATAATTTTTTTGGTGGGTATTGTTTGAAATAGGTGATAAAGATTCATAGTTTTTTTTTTTTTGTAATGTTTATTTCTGTACTTGATTTTTCTTGTGAGTTTTGTATGAATTTTTGTCAATTTCTTTTAGTGGATTTTGATTAAAAAAAAAAAAAATTAAGGCCCCATTTAAATATTGAGCCGGCCCTGCCTGTTGTATCTAGCTACCTAACTAACTCACAACCAGCATTCTAGTTTACGTTGTTATATATATATATATAAAAGAAGCTGATAACAAGCATTCAACCAGTCAACCTAAATTACTGGATATATAAATAACAGGATACCTTTCGAAGAAAGTTCACGCAAATTAAAGTTCGTACACATAGAGTAGGGGGGCCTGAGAATCAACATTCAGCTGAGATCGATGGTGGGAATGCCTTCAGCCTTTCTTGTGCTTCTGCTTCTCCAGGGGATGTTCCTTGTCTTGGCTCAAGCCACCGTCCATTACCATGACTTTATTGTAAGAACCGGCACAGTCTCTGTCGTTTTCCCTGTCCGTTCATGTTTTTGAATGCTTCATGCTTGTGTACGTGATATATGTTGGGTCCATTTTTCTTAACTGTTTTCGGGTTGATATCAATTAATTTTTTTTATATATATGATGTGTAGCTGAAGGAGACCAACTTCACGAGGCTGTGCAGCAGCAAGAGCATGCTGGTCGTAAATGGAAGCCTTCCAGGCCCAGTGATTCGGGTAACGAAAGGGGATACTGTGTATGTAAATGTTCATAATCAAGGAGACTATGGTGTTACTATTCATTGGTAATAACTCTCTCTCTCTCTCTCTCTCTCTCTCTCTCTCTCTATATATATATATATAATACCCATTAGCAAGCAACTGAAATGACATTCAAAGAAATAAATATGTAGAACTATATGCCTGTTTAACTAAAGAAATATGCAGAAAAGATATAGAAACCTATTCAATATACTACATACAATCTTTCTATCATTTTTTATATCCTTACAAAGTTGACGTGCTTTAAAATCACAATTAATTAGATCAAAATCTAATTATAATTTATCTCAAATCCAATGAAAATTTTAAAAATCATCAATTTTAAGAGGGTAATTTTTTTTTTGTTTTTGATAAAATAATGGTACGTAACATTACTCATAAATTTTAACAATGTTTACACCTTAGCATGTGCTTGGGAATAATGATGTTATATATGGAAATTAATCGGTGGAAATTTTTAACTAATCGCCAGTGTGTAGACCAAAACTGAAAAGATAAAATAAATAAAATGAAAATGGGTAAATAGAGGGTTAGAATATAGATTAAATAATTAAATTCATCTATTCTTATAAGTTTAAGTTTTTTGGATAAACTGTGATTTAACATGATATCAGAGCTAGATGCTATGAGTTTGAATACTGACTCCGTCATTTACCTCACATTTAAAAAAATATTTTATGTGTTGAGTCTTATTTATTAAGGAAGAATTTGAATCCAAAAGTGATAAATAATGTTATAATATAATAAATTTCTTATAAATTTCAGCTTTTGAAATAAGTTTAAACCTTAATTTTGTCATTTATCTCTCATTTCTTAAGTTTGAGTTCATACGTTTAAAANTTTGAATACTGACTCCGTCATTTACCTCACATTTAAAAAAATATTTTATGTGTTGAGTCATATTTATTAAGGGAGAATTTGAATCCAAAAGTGATAAATAATGTTATAATATAATAAATTTCTTATAAGTTTAAGCTTTTGAAATAAGTTTAAACCTTAATTTTATCATTTATCTCTCATTTCTTAAGTTTGAGTTCATACGTTTAAAAAAATGTTTTTTATTTTTTATTTTATCGATATAAACCTTTAAAATAAGCGACAATTTAACTTTAACAAACACGTGTAAGTACAAGGACAAAAGAAATATGTACGTTTATATTCCAACATCCAAGCATCACTGGTTCTTAGTGGGAGTCTGTGGGACAGTCATATGATTGAACAGTACTCAATCATATGACTCTAGCTGTAAGTCCACTTCCTTAATTAAACAGTCAATTTAGTTCCAGGATCAATAATTGCCACGAAGTAGGTGGGACAGGGAGGGTCATTACATATATAAAACCAAACAAATAATATATATATCTATATATATATTATATATACTCTAATGTACATGCAGCGTCTCTAGCAGATTATTTTGAGTCCTTTTTTTCTCCAACAAATTAATTCCAGACTATTTAAAGGGGACATTTTGCTACCGTGAATAGTCATTTTTTTTTATATGTCCACATAAAAGAAGGGAGAGGAAATATTCAAACTAATGACCTCTACTTCATAAGGCATGATACACAGCTGATTGAGCTTTCCTTGGGTATGTGAATAACCCACTTTGTTATTCATTGTAGCGCACTAGATGATTATTTTATTATTTCTCAATGATTTTTAGTATCAAGGACTACTTTTTATTCTTAATAAAAATAGTGTTAAAAAATAATATTTTAAAAAAAACTGAGAATTGAATAGATAATCTATTAAAATTTGTATTGAGAAATTAGTAGCTAAAATACAAAAACATGCTCTGGAATGTACAAACACACTTCCTAGCAGAAGAATTTCTTTTAACTTTATAATATCGTTGTGTGTTTTTAAGCACGTGAAATTTTTTTAATAGTTTATTAAGTTAAATGTCAGAATAATAAAAGATATAAAGTAATATAATATTACTAAGAGTGTTTATTATTTTAAGGGAAAATGTATAATAACTCTATGAGTCATTTTTTTTTTTTTTTTTTTATCGAAAAAGAACTCCCTGAGTCAGTGAAAATGGAATTAAACTCCTTACCATCAATTTTTTGATAACTGCCGTTAACTAAGATTAAATGCACTGTTTTATCTTTATTAAAATATTATTATTTGTTTAATTTAATTTTAAAATTTAAATATTTAAAAAAAAAGACAGGGTTGGCCGAACCACCCCCGGCCACCCCATTTTGCCTGGGGGTGGTTCGGCCACCGTTGTACTTTCTTTTTTTTTTTTAAGATTTAAATTTTAAAAGTAAATTAAAAATAATATTTTAATAAAAATAAAACGGTGCGTTTAATTTTAGTTAACGGTAGTTATCAAAAAATTGACGGCAAAAAGTTTATTTCTATTTTCATTGACTCATGGAGTTTTTTTTCGAAATAAATAATTTAAAAATTTTTTAATTTTGAAGTGTTCATCCGAATTATACATTTTCTCTTATTTTAAAAAGATGTTAAAAAGACGTGTATGTATGTGTATAGGCATGGAGTACATCAACCTAGGAATCCATGGTCGGATGGGCCAGAGTACGTCACACAGTGCCCAATAGCAGCAGGATCTAACTTCACCTACGAGATCAGATTTTCGGATGAAGAAGGAACCCTATGGTGGCATGCCCACAGTGATTGGACACGAGCTGGCGTCCATGGTGCTATTGTCGTCTTGCCCAATAAGGAAACTGGTTTTCCCTTTCCCCAGCCCGATGGAGAAGAGATTGTCGTCCTCGGTAATGCAAAACCTTTCTTATAATTTAACTACTATTAATTATTTGATTAATTTGTCATTTGAATGCAATATTTCTTTTTTCGTACTTTTCAGGATCTTGGTATACGGGTGACGTGAACGAGGAAGTTGCTGAGGACCTGGAAGACGGCGCCGACACTCCTCGCTCAGATTGTTACATCATCAATGGCCAACCGGGAGATTTCTTGCCTTGCTCTAACGGTACACCACTTATATAAATTAATTGTTTACTTTGATCCAAATTTAAGAAGCTAGAGCTAGGGGAAAAGAAAAATATTGAAAAAAATTATTGTTCTGCAGAAAGTACATACCGTTGGCAAGTAGATTATGGGAAGACCTATCTTCTTCGTTTAGTGAATGCAGCCATGAACGCAGAGCTGTATTTTGCGATTGCCGAACATAACCTCACCCTGGTAGGAATGGATGGATCGTACGTCAAACCCGTGGTGACCAGTTCTCTGATGATAACGCCGGGACAAACAATGGACATTTTGGTCAAAGCAAACCAGTCTCCTCGCGATCGCTATTACGTGGGAGCCAGACAGTACGACAGCGTTAGGCCGGACGTCACAGACTACGACCAAACAAATGCCACAGCAATTCTTGAATACAGCGGCGGCAGCTATGATCCTTCCATAAGTCCAATTTTTCCCACCAACCTTCCGTCGTACGAGGAATTCAGCCCTGCATTGAACTTCACGAGCCGGCTCCGGAGCTTAGCCAACCAAGACCACCCGGTAAATGTCCCCAAAAACATAACCACCAGAATGTATATAACAGCTTCAATGAACAACGTTGTTTTCGACTATGAGGGAGCTACCAAAACAGCTCTGGCTTCCAGCTTAAACAACGTCAGTTGGCTTAACCCCTCCACAGATGTACTGCTTGCCTACTACAGGTACGTTATAGAAATTATAGAGCTAAATTGGTGTGTTTTGAAATCGCAAACCCAGAAAAAAAAAAAAAAAAAAAAAAATTGGATGAAAGAATGAGGAAATGAAGCTTAATTGAATACACATGCAGGAACATAAGTGGGATTTACACGACAGATTTTCCGAACTATCCACCAGATTTTTTCAACTTCACAGCAGATACTGCACCAGATTATACCACAGAGACAGTCCAAGGGACCAAGCTGAAGGTTCTTAACTATAATGAAGAGGTGGAGATAGTTTTTCAGGGTACCACTGTGTTTGATGCATCGGAGGATCATCCAATGCACCTCCATGGCTATACCTTCTATGTTGTCGGGTCGGGTTTTGGGAACTTCGATAATGAGACTGACCCATTAGGCTACAATTTGGTTGATCCTCCTAAGATGAACACCGTTTCTCTGCCTAAGAAAGGATGGGTTGCCATTAGATTCAAAGCAAGTAATCCTGGTACGTTTTTTGTACTCTCTTTTCTTTTCTTTTCTTTTTTAATGACGTAAAACCTTCAGTCACTCTAGAGAAGCGAAGAGCTGTTCTTGCGGTATTAACTAAATGAGTTGACCATTTGAGGGTCGATGTATTTAATTTTGTCTAATCATGTGCACTAAATGGAAAAATTGTTGCAGGAGTGTGGCTATGGCACTGCCATTTGGATCGACATTTAAGTTGGGGTATGGACACTGTTCTTATAGTGAAAAATGGCGACACTCCCGAGACGAGCATCAGAGAGCCCCCTCCTAACATGCCTCTATGTACGGCCGATTCATCAAACATTAGGCTCCGACATGCTGGCAAATCATATGAAAATAAAGTAGACATGATTAATTAGTTAGACAGTAATATGTTTTATTTATAAAGGAGATCTTAGTTTTTAATATTAAAAAGACATTTGTTGTAATGAGTTGAATGACTTATGATCATCATTACAATTTTTTTTATAAGTAACTTATGATCATAATTACCATTAGAGCAAGATTTATAAAACTGCACATTTCTCCTGCAATTGACTTATTTAAATGCTAAGAGAGGTGACAGAAAAGAAGCTTATAGTTTAGAATTTACCCTTTTTCTTTAAATTTGATCGGAGGAGATTCTCGCAATTCATTTTAGGGTTAAATACAAAATAAGTACTCGTGGTTTGCACCAAAATCAAACAGGCACTTAAGTTTTTAAAAATATCACAAATAGTACCTGTAGTTTGCAAAAAAACTCACTTAGTACCTTTGTTAACATTCTGTTAGATTTTTTTAACGGAACGCCATGTCACCATTACACGTAGGCGCCACGTGGTGTGGTACTTGAGTTTTTGAGTGCTGTCATTTTTTTTAAAAAAAAAAAACCCAAAAATTTAAAATTTAAAATTTAAAAAAAAAAAAAAAAAAAGACAATAGTTGTGGTGGCCGAACCACCCCCATAGGTGGTGGCCAGCCACCCCATTTTGCCTGGGGTGGCAACCACACCCAAGCCAGCCGTCTGGGGGGCCCAAGGTGGTTCGGCCACCCCTTAGGGCCACCCCCAACCGTTAGATCTAATACATTTCATCGCAGCCGTTTATTATAGAAATATAAGCCATGTTTTCCCCAACCCTAACCCACCTAGTCGAGCTACAGCCCCCAAACCCCAAGTCAGCAGTCGGCAAGTCCCCAAGTCCAACCCTTATCAAACTCAAACGGAAAGAAAAACCCACATCGCACACCACGGAATACGCAAGATCCTTCCAATTCCAGTTTTCATATTCGATTTTAAATTTGATTCGGAGATGGGTTCTTCAGTTTTCTTCAAGTTTAGGACTTCCACTATTGGCCGGTCAGTAAAGGTATTACAAAGTTTGAAAATCAAAGTCTCTCACTCTATATCAATCTCTCTCAATCTATTTTGTTTTTACTGCTGCTTACTGGGTTTTGATTACTGTCTATTGGCTTGGTGTGTTTGAAAACTCTGAATCGTTTGATGCCATTCCGAATACCCCTGGGTGGTTTGGCCACCCCAGCTGCTATCTTTCTTCTTTTTAAAAAATAATAATAATAATAAATTTAATTTTAATTTTATTATAATTATAATTTTTGGGTTTTTTTTTTTTATAAAAAAAATGATGTGGCATCCAAAAACTCAGATAGCATGTCACGTGGTGCTCACATGTAAGGGTAACGTGGCATTCCGTTAAAAAATCTAACAGAATGTTAACAGAGGTACCAAGTGAGTTTTTTTGCAAACCACAAGTACAATTTGTGATACTTTTGAAAACCTATGTGCCTATTTGATTTTGGTGCAAACCACGTGTACCTATTTTGTATTTAACCCTTCATTTTATTAAGTAAACATTTGTTTCACATACTCATATATTTTGAATAGATTTCAATTTAATATATTGAATTAGAAAAATTTCCGAAAAAAATCAAGAGGCTACTATTTCATCTGCTTGTCAGACCTGTAACAATTAATACATAATCCAAAGATTATGCAGCTTCCCTTCAAACCCTTCTAACTTCCATAGACTCGCAACTAAAAGTCTAAAATGCCAACCAACCATAATAGTGATTAAATTAATTTCTGACTTCCATCATTCCATGGTCAGAGACCCAAAGCACCTTGCCCGTTGCAAATAGTTTAAGTAGAATTTTAGGATAAAAAGTATACACTATTTTATTTGTGTTTAATAGAGGGGGAACACCAAGATATCATCAATCTCCAAACATGGTTATTTTAATTTAACCATCGGATCTCTAGTGGTTGGTTTTCCCTATTTTACCCTAAACCCTAGTTTTCCAAAAAGACCAACCAATAATTTAAGAAAACCCCCAACTATAGGAATACACCGGTGGTATAGATTGACAGAAGAAGAGAGAGTTGGAGAAGAGAAACTATTATGGAAATGAATACAAACTATTATGGAAAGAAATTATTAGGAGATTACAATCAGAATAATAGAAACAAATAAGAAAATAAAATCATGATAAATGGGTAGTTTCCATATTCAACAAACTGAGTATTCTAATTTTCATTTGCACCAGATTGACCTAAAAACCTTCTTGCTCATCAAGACCAGTGTTACACTGTTTCCCCACAAACTTATACCTGTTTTCTGCCCTATCATGAACAATTATGAAGACAATTAATGAATTCCAAAAGAAATAATAATAATAATAATAATAATAGTTATAAGACAAAATGACAAAAGAAGATTTGGGACCGCATAGGAAATTTTGATTTCAAATCCTCATACAAAACCTACTTTCAGACAAGTTTTAAGGGGGGGAAAGAGGAAAAAAAAAACATATGAGAAGGAACAACCATAATTCGAAGTGGGCCTCAATTGGTAGTAAATCAAATTTTACAACAATTTGACCCCAAAATTAAGGCTATTAATTTTTAACACGGCCCATAAATTCTACATGAGTCCAACACGAAATTAACGTGTTATAATTGCAGGATTTGACCTGTTTTACTAAATGAATCGAGTTATAGTTAACCAAATCCTATACGCAAACATGAATTACTACCCCTACCCAGAACTAAAAGATGGTCATTTTGAGACGAAATGTTAAGTCATAGTCAGGATTATCCAACAATCGTGGTTGCAGCTAGGAAGGACATGCAACATGCTTGAATTGGTACCCATCCTATAGATGGGTTACACATGGCACAAAATTGGTGGACGGTCAGGCATACCTCATCCTTATTGGCTACAGTGACAACCATCAGATGGATCAATAGTAGTCAGTAACTGAAGTCAGTAGTCCTGTTCTGTTTCATTTGCAGTTTGACAAAACTAATAATAACATGTTCACTTGGTAACAATATATTTTGAACCTTCTACAACCACTAACCTTCCAGTGTTGCACTCAATTTTGTAGAAAGTAATCAAGGAACAGAACAACAAACTGTACTCAACATCTCAGAACTCTTCTTATACCAAGGAAAACAAGAAACATGCAACACTATTACACTAGGAGTGCAAAAGGATGTCAAAATACTTGTAAATCCTCATATGTTTTTCTTAGTCACTGAGTCACGTGACAAGGGCATAAAATACAGAACAATATTGAGCATATAAACATCACACGCACAAAGAAGCCACCTTTCCCGTCTCTTTCTAGGATTATTTCCTCTTTGAGTATCAACATAAAGATAACAGTCAGCTATAATGGTAATATCACCAGATTTTTCCCTAACATGTACCCTATCCTCTTCTCTCTCTGTCTCTCTTGCTCATGCACTCAATGGGATTTGAACTTTGTGACTTCACCCAACACACCATAGTTAACAGAGGTGAAGATGTCATTGCAGGGATAACTCTTGACAATTTGAACAAACTCCCTTCAAAACCAATAATAGGTGTATAAGTAGGCTGAGCTGGGTGAGTACTGAAGAGAGTGATCTCATTTGGGAGCAACCACTACAATTGTCATATAGCAAGCACTGTGAGTAAATGGCTATATATTGACATTACAGTGGAGGAGGTAACACCAACTTGGGCTTCCTCTTTGCTTGTCTGGTTTTCCTTCTTCTTTTTTTCTTCTTCTTTTATACAGTTTTAGCATGTGCATAGGCAATAAAGACTACTCCATTTAGTACATATTCAAAGGTCAAAATGAAACTGTCTCCACGTTGTCCAAGTATTGCAGTACACTTTGATCAGAACTTAAACAATTTCCTAACTCATCAGTTTTGTAGGTTGTGGAAGCCTGAAAGAAAATATGCGGAACATTGCAAGAGAATGCCATTATCATTACCAGCTTAAGCTGGTTACTAAAATATCAGCCAAGTTGGAGCGAGTATAAACCAGCTAATCTAATCCCTTGATTTCCCATACAACTTCTTACACGTAGATTCTTTAAGCATGCCCTTAAGTAAACTAGTTTGTTTAAATCAACTCCAGGCCAATCTACAACCAAGTTTCCAAACATCAAGAGACACGCCTTAGGAGTGATTTCAAAACTTCAACATTTCTTAAGTTTTAGGTTCTGTTTTTTTTTTTCCTGTTATTATCAGAAACTTATTGAGTAAAAGATCTAGTTCGACATTGACTAGTGTAAAACTTGATGATGAACCTAAAATCTTAATTTTTGAGCTCAGTTATCCTCAAGACAGCAAAAAGTTTCCTTATGTTTGCTTCCTTTATAAGCTGTCATCAAACCTAGCCGTTCAGAAGGATGACCAAACATAGATAAACATTCTTGTATCAGTATGATTCTTTGTTATGTTTCTCGTGTATACTTTCTGTTTACCCGAGTTGTTAAGTACATTCTAAATTAGAGAAGAGATTATTTATAATTAAGATTATATGGTCATATATGAAGTAGATTTTTGGTGAGACATCTATATATTTTACTAAAAATTGTCCTTGAATGTAAGGACACTAAAAGCATTTCAAAAAGTCTACAACATACCCCGTGCACAGCAGGTATAGCCATCAAACAAATAGGTCTTTGCTCCAGATACATGTCTATATACAAAATATATGCGTGCGCATACACATATCCATATACCATGAATAAAGAGGAATCCCAAGTACATATTATGAAAGTCTTCCATAAGTCCATGATAATCACAAAGAAACAGGTAAACCTGGTCTTATTACTTACATGTAGTGTGAAAATTCAAAAGCCAAACACGTGATTAAACTTGCCTGTTGCCAGTATTCGATAAAACAAGGTAGACTGGATGTTCCGAACTGAGCTGGAACAGCTTCCAGACAATGTAGAAACATGTAGTAATACTAAAGCATTGAAGAAACAAAAATATTAGTAACAAATCCAAACTGCGTTAAAGCACCCAGAAAAATTTAATGCCCTATGCTGGTGTTAAAAGAGCATGGACACCTAAAATGATTACATAAAAGGGATGTGCCCAACCAAAATTTTCACACCTATAGTTTAGTACCATATTTTTGTAGTTTAGTTGCTAGATTGTTGTACTGTAATAAGACAAATAAATTCTTATATTTGCTGCTTACAACTTTATCAAAGAAACATTTTCTGAAACATAAATCCATCTATATCCATATTAGTCAAACATGAGTTTTGGAAAAGGTATAAATTCTGAGAAAATTAAGAAAATTCATTGAATAACTTAATTCATGGTTTCTGTCCAAGATAGGAAGTACTCAACAACAATATGATCTCATGGTTCCTTTCAAAGATAGGAAATAATAACAGCAACAAGGTAGATGTCAAAACTATTGTTATTAAGAAACATCATATTTTGGAGGCATAGAACTAGGCAATCCAGGCAATAAAAATATAATCTACAAAATGGGATTATTTGCTTAAGATCCAATTTATGAGGATCATTAATGCTAGTTATGTACTAAAGAAAAACAAAAAAAATTTGTCTGACATAAATTTATTTATACGTCAGAAAAATTCCAAAACTTGCTATGTATATACTACAACATATTCATGCATTTACAAATATATATATATATATATCGCAAAGCTTACTAGAAAAAAGTTTTATTTCAATGTCATAAAATCCTTATATTGAATTTCATGAGGTATTTCAGTCAACATGGTTCTACATACTAATCATTAAATGATGGTGAAATTCCAGCTTCATAACATTACACACCTAACAAGTCACATGTTTCCATTACAGATAAATCTAAGGGCAGCTAACATTAAAATCATCAGTGAAATGTTACCTGCCAAAACATATCAGAAGAATAATCCAAAAGGTTGCGCTAATCCAACTTGATTCCTTATAGTTCACCCAAACCTGATATTTAAAACGGACGTATGAATATACTAATTATACAAGATATTAAATGTCAAACACTTACTATTCCAGGTAAATCTTCCGATCCATCACAACTTCTTTTCTTTCTTTTTTTTTTAAAAAAAAAAAAAGAGGAAGAAAAGAAAAGAGTGAAAATTTTGAATTTGAAGAAATTCATTGGTCAGCAACAAAGTAAAGATCCCATTCATCCTCTCTGAAATTGTTTATTGCTAAATTGGTGGTCCAAGTCACTAAGATAAGTCGAGCGGAGGTCCATGACTCAACCAACTTGGGAAGACACAATAATACATTTTTACTAGTGGCTCAAAACACTCTTGAAGTTCACTTCGAGCAAACACATCAATGTTACGGTCATCAACTTCAGCTTGATGCTGTTCTCCTGAACATCTGATTGCATCTGTTAACCTTTTGCTTGTTTCAAAAGGAACTCAATTTAACAGCCTCTCACCACTAGTTTGCCTAGATTTTACCCAATAATATCGGGCAATGAATACAAAGCCTAAATAGGTACACTACTATATTTTGTCCCTATAAAGAAAGGATGAAATCCAAAATTATACTTAAAAAAGAAGAAGAAGAAAACGTGTTGCTTTTAATAAGTTCTCTCCAGAAGCCAAACCTAGCAGTGCCTAAATTATTATTGAAAGATATATTCTTTTTATAAGTAAAGAATATAGGGGAAATTACACTTTACCCCCCTGAAGTATCCACCGATTTGCACTTTTACCTCAAAAGTTTCAAATGTGACACTTAACCCCCCCAAACTTTCAAATTGTGGCAATTCAACACATTTGGCCTTTTTTTTTCATCAAAATGCCCCTATCACATATTTTATTTTTTGGATTTTTTTTTTTGGATTTTTTTTTTAATAAAATATATGATAGGGGCATTTTGGGAAAAAAAAGGCCAAAGGTGTCGAATTGCTACAATTTGAAAGTTTGGGGGGGTTAAGTGTCACATTTGAAACTTTTGAGGTAAAGGTGCAAATCAGTAGATACTTCAGGGGGGCAAAGTGTAATTTCCCCAAGAATATTTTATTGAAAGATATATTCATTAATTACAAAAGCTGAGTCTAGGATTCTAGAAGCAGAAAACTAACTGGATGTCTACTAGGATGATGAAAGTCACAATGCAACACATAGTTACTTTTTGACTTTCTAGTTAAAGTTGATTAATCACTTCTCCATGTTCATCACAAGTTAAGTGGTGACATCAATTCATTTCAAAAAAGAAAGGAAAGCACCAAAATGAAGACACTTGGGACGTACTGATAGAGCCACCACATTGATATAGAAGTCAATTAGTGTTGCTATCATCCACCTGCAATAATTTAATCAGAATCATTACATTCACATTACAGATAAATGACCTTCACAAACAGAAACTTAAAAAGGAAACATGTCCCACGCACAAGCATGCACAAATAGCAAGAACAGGATGGAGGGAGAGGTCAAGAGTTCCAAAACCACAGGATGTGAATGTAAGTTACAGATGGGGGAAAAAAAGTAGCAAATGCAGAAGTTCTGCTAAATATAGGAAACTAGTAACTTTCAATAATGACAGAACTGTTAAAAATGAAAAATGAAAAATGAATATTGTTATAACGCATTAGGTATTGGAATCGCAACTTAAAGTAGATAATTCATAAGCCCACTGAAAAAGGCAACCAGACCTGTTTATCTCATGACACACCAAAACCTTAAAAATAGTTTTGTCTGAAGAGTTAATGATCAGCAATATCAAAAAGGTGCCACCTATATGAAATATAACCAAAATCTGTAGTTTTTAGATTATTCATCAAAAAAAGTTTGTATTTTTTTTAATACAAAGTGAAGATTATGAATCATAATGCAGGACAGGCTTAGAAACCTTGGAGGCTTGGGGATGTATGGAAGGGCAAGAGTTAATATCGAGCAAACACTCAGGGCATGCAAGTTACAGGGGGAAAAATTTCCTCTTCTTTGGTAGAAACATGCATGAGAGATAAACTAACAGCCATATATAATTAAACCAAAAGGCCACAATAATATTTTACTATCTTTCTCTTCTAACTCCCTATGTTTTGGTCAGATTAGTGAACAGGAAGTAAGAGACTACCCAGCACACTTGCCAGCTCTCAATTTTAGTTGGATTAAACCTACAATAGAACAGTGGAAGGCCAGCAATTTGCAATCCAATCAGACAAACCAACCAGAGCATTGTATATGCGAATATTGTTCTAAGATTCCATGAAATAGTTTTATATTATTCTAGATCCTAACATGAAAAGACATAATATTCATGACATTGAAAAGCAACTTACAACTGAGTAATGTTATACACCATTCTTTTATCCCCCCAAAGCTATGGGAGACCACGGCACATCAGCTTTGGGGGGATAAAAGGATGGTATATAGAATTACTCACTTACAAACCAGACATGATGGACGAAAATTCACTAAATACCCTTCTTGTGCGGTTAATAACAAAATAAAAAGGGTGTAGATTTTAAAAATTGTTTGACTAGATTTTTTTTCGTAATTCAAAATTAAAAGCCAAACGAAAACGTAACTGCCTACATACTGATTCATCTAAGTGACCCTGAAACTGTCTTATCTTGTGCTGGCTGTCATACCATGCCATCAATCCCCTCGATATATGGGAGTAATCCATGTTGTAGGTGGCTAGCAGATTTACTGTGAATTCACACGTCCAACCACAAGTGGCTTCAGCTAGTGAAAATAACTAGGAAAAATACAACTTAAGTTACCCCTTATGTAAAACCACTAATTTTGGAAGTTGATGTCAAGATAACCCAAGAAGTTTCATATGTTTCCTAAGAGATAGGATGGAACACTACAGCAGACATTTCCAGCCTGTCCCACTAAATCCAGGTATAGGTTTTACTTAGATGCTAATAAAGTTCCTCATACCCAATTCCACATTTCTCAGCTTGAGATGGGAAAGACGTCTTTCAAGACGTGGACCACCAACATAGATGTCATAACATAACAGATATCAACTGAGAATTAATGGAAAAAATCATTTACATATGAGGCTCAGACAATTACAAAGTTAATCTAACCGAACAGGTAGCTTGTTGTACTGGCATGACTAAAGGTAACATCAAGTATTCTACATATAATGTAAAAAAATTTGTTGGATTTTTCTAAGTACCTGATAATTATTTATTAAAATCTTATTAGTAACGCTAAACATTACCCATTATCCCCAGCATTACTACAACAACAACAAGCCAGAATCTTAGAAGCATGAACATAATGCATCTAAGAACTCTCTTCTTTTTCACTTTGCTACTAATTTAATTTTTAATTTAAACAAAATGAGAAGAACTTAATTATACCTATGAATCACTATAAAGAAAAGTTATTCACAAGTAGCAAAACCAGAGGATGATAAAATCAATAATGATATGATAAAAAAAACACTTACGGAGTTAAAAGCTCTTGGCGGAAAGGAGAGCCATCTGTTAAGAGAGTATAAATTAAAGTTCCCAACATCAGAAAACCCAAAACACTGAAAAGGATTTTGAGTGTCAAGACATAAGATTGCTTCTGCTTTTGTTCCATGCCATCCCTACGCAACAAATGTTATCAAAGTTAATCACTCCTTAAAAGAATTAAATGGACAACCAGACCAAAAAAAAAATCTTTACTAAAATTAATCACAATTTTCTTTATTGACAAAAATTCTACAGCACAAAAAGGGGTGATTTACCTAGTTATCTATTGAAGAAGGCAATAAAATTATGATTTACAAAGAAGTTTATTAAAATTACAAAAGGAAAGCTCCAATCCAAAATTTTATCTAAAGGGAAATGCAACTTAATTTACAGTTTCCATTTAGAATAGATCATTTAATACGATTCAAAAGAACACATTTTTAATGCGTGAGGACAGATGTAAAGATTCCTTGATCCTTGTAAATGAATTTTGGAAGAAGTTCTGCATGAAATAATGTTCATCCTTAAATGGGTGCATGTACCACATGGTAGTTTAATGGATCTCATTGACAAGGTAAAATGCTATATCATTCCTTACCCACCTTTTTAAGTGACATTTAGTGCTATTATAGGAACATTTCATATATGTCAACTTTCTTTTATCTCTTCATAGATTAAAAAAATATATATACAAAAGAGTGATGAACTATAAGTTTTTTTATTTGGATAAGCGTTGAACTAAAAGTTACAATCCAAATCCCAAAAGAGAGTCAAGAAAAGTGGGAATACTGCCAAAGATAGCTATCCAATCATACAATGATCACAACTCAACCATAAAAAGCTCGACATAGTTAATCTTCTCCCACAGTGAGAGAGAGGGACAGGATGCATAAAAAACAGCTACTGTGCTTCTCAAACTTTCCTTTCCAACTAAACAACAAATTAACAACTCTTTTTGACATCACCCATTGACCTGTACATAATTTTTTTTTTAATAAGTAATGTTACTTGTATATATCAAAAGCACAAAGGGGGTGTAACCCTAGTAGACATGGAGTATACAAGAGAACAACTAAGAAGAAAGAAAACAAGGAAATCTGAAAAGCTACTGACTAATGGAGCTAAAAAAGCAGCAGTCCAAGTAAAGAGGGAAAACAAAATTGGCCTTGAGCTCCTCTAAGGTCCTCTCTTGATTATTAAAGTTCCTATCATTTCTTTCCCTCCATAAGCACCACATAAGGCAAAGAGGTGCCATCTTCCAGCCAGCCACACTCCAAGAGTTACCCCCCAATCACCAGCAGGCAAACAAATCCTCCACTCTGTTAGGCATAACCCAGGAACATAAATTGAAGACCAACAACCATAAGTCTCTCGTATAGGAGCAATAAAGTAGCAAATGATCAAGTGACTCACTGCTTGATTTTCACATTAAGCAACATCCAAAATAATTAATATTCACCTTCAAGAGATTATCCACAATTAGGATGTTTCCAAAAGCAACTTCTCTTAGAACTTTAGCGTGCCAGATACTCTTCCAAGAAAATCACCTTAGGCCCTCTGAATATCTTATAAAAAGAATGGATTGTGAATATACAACGGTTCAACGTTCAAGTGATCCTATCAGCCATACTTGCTAAATAGAAGATTAGAATCTAAAATATGAAAAAGAAAATCGACCTATCTGATTTCCCAATTGTAATAAACACGTATATATCTAGGATCCCATGCAAAAATCATCTACTATAATCTCAAACAAAACTGGATAGAAGCATTATGCTCAGCTATGAGGAACAAATCGATGAAATTTGACTCAGCATCCTCACACCACACATCTACCAATTTGGACCCTCATGTCATCTCTTACCACTAACTTAAGAAACCTTAAACCTCTCCCAAGCAGCCCAAATGCTTTCCACAGATTGCACCATGAGGCCTCCTTACTACTTCTGGCATCCACCTTCCCCATAAATACCCATATTTCACACACCTTACATGCCGCCAAGATGATCCCCCTCCACACCATAATGTCATAACCATTTCCCCAGCAATTTTCATTAATTTGAAGTCTAAAATTTCTAAAGCTAATGGGAAAACAGACAACATTCAAGTCCAGTTAATGAAATTAAAAAATTTCTCCTATTCCACCCAAACTCCCCGTGTAAATTCTGCAATCTTTTAGCCACATGAGTTTGAAAGGTGAAAACTTAAAGAAGATAACTAGGGAAACTAAATAGCATACTTTTCATGAGAGTGTGCATTCCTCTGTTAGACATGCATAATTCGTTCCATCCTACCAAGCACCTTCCATGCTCTCTACAATAGTGTCTATGTAAACTTTAATGAAAAGGAGATTTGATAGCATTTATCCATGGCAAGGTAGCACAAAAAAGGAACTGCTGTTATCTAAATACTCTTCAATCCAGTAAAGGAATAATTTTAAGAAAAAATCATTGTAATGGCGGACAAAATCCTTAAGCCTCCATAACTATAACCAGAAAAAGTTAAACGGGGAAAGGGAAACAACCCGTAAATCTAACATAGGCAACGTGTTTATAGTTGATCTTAAAACCTACCATATTATTCCAACATAGGTGCATAAGTACATGAGTAATGTTATTTAGTAGACTATTATAAGAGTGTCATACAACTTAATGATGTGGCAGTAAAAATTAGTCCTTGGATACGTACTTGTCTGGAGTTTTGCTTATGTACTCGACTTGATGCCGCAAGAGAACACAATACATGGGATCTTGTAAAGACTCTTGAGATGATGTCAGCTTACAAAATAGCATAACAATGTAGGCACATGTAGTAATGCTGAAAAAAAAAATATAATAATAACTAGATTTTTGAAAAATAACANCTATTATAAGAGTGTCATACAACTTAATGATGTGGCAGTAAAAATTAGTCCTTGGATACGTACTTGTCTGGAGTTTTGCTTATGTACTCGACTTGATGCCGCAAGAGAACACAATACATGGGATCTTGTAAAGACTCTTGAGATGATGTCAGCTTACAAAATAGCATAACAATGTAGGCACATGTAGTAATGCTGAAAAAAAAAAATATAATAATAACTAGATTTTTGAAAAATAACAAAGAGCTGGATGACATAATAACCATTGGAATTCCATCAAAAGATTGCAAGTGTCATAAACATGATAAAAGTAATGATGAAAAACTCATTCACAAGTTTATTAGTTAAGCAATAACACTAATGGCATATAACCAAACTTAAAGTCTGTAAAGATGTAAAGGAATCAAAGGCTCATTGCCAAATTTCACCTTAGATTGGAAACCAAGAAATACTAATAAAATATGATATAGAAAATATTGAGCCCGAAATTGCAATCGTAGTAAAAGGGGCAATAACAAACGTGAAATCCTTCAAAAGAATAAAGCAAACTAAATACATGCAGAAATGAAGCAGTCAGAGTAATGTAATAACATGAATTTCTATATATCACATAATGATCACAAGTTATCTAAAACATAGGAATAAATACAACACATACAACACCGCATCTCATAAATCATATCCAATGTATACAGCATTTCAGCATTACTAAATAATTTTTTCCATCTTACGTATTGGCATTGCATCACTTTAATCAATATCCAGAAAGTTACAATGTTTACATAAACCTGGCTCAAATCGAAGACCATGAGAACAAGAGTGAGGATATTTTAACAGAACATTTTGGAGAGACAATCAAAGGATAAATAGCACAGGAGGAAAGAAGGGAAAATAAGTCAATAAAACAGAAAAATCAACTAACGAACAATGCAAAATAATTTTTGAAAATAATTAGTCGTGTAGACCTTCACAAATTATGTGGACGCTAACATCGTAACTTTTTCTAAACAACAAATAGACTTCAACAGATTTAAAAGAGGACAAGAGACATACCTTCCAAAGCATACTAGCAGAATTATCCAGATTATTGCACTGAGCCAGTTAGATTCCCTGTAGAGAACCCATGCCTGAAATGGTAGATTAGTATATGACTACAGACTCTGCAGCAATTGATGGATATGCAATAAACAGCTAGTGATTGAGCAAAAACAATAAACAAAGAGATGATCTGACAACTTGAAACCACATTGACATAACATATACTGACTAAGAAAAGTTCATATCCACACTATGATATGTCAATTTCCCATCTTGCAACCTCCTCCACTGACCCAAGCATGAGCAACATCCATAATCAAGTAAGCTCACCAGCAAGTTAAGGAAATAAAAGAAAATTGAGGAATTGAGAAGTAAACATACCGCCAAAGCTACAACGTTGATATAGAAGTCAACCAAGGTTGCTGCCATCCACCTGAATTAAATTCCCAAAAAATTAACTTACTTCATTAGTTTTTAAGCTCAAGTAAATGACTCTGATTTTGCACTTGCGTCTATTTGATTAAAGTCCAACAAAGACATCTCATGCTGATCGCACACATGTAAGCTGAGCATACATGAAAAGGGTATACCAATTTTAGTCTTGTTGAAGCAAAAGATATGAATAGAATTGGTGTGTGTCATGTGTGAGTGAGAGAGAGTACGGTGTGAGGAGGTCTTTGCGAAAAGGAAGACCATCGATGGAGATGGTGAAGATGAGAGTGGCCACCATAATACAGCCCAACAAGATGAACAGAGCTTTCAACCCGCCCACCCATGAATTCGCCATTGTTTAAATTTTCCCAAGAGTCGCAAGAGGGGACGATGAAACCAAAAGGCAGCAAATCAATCACGCTTTTATTCCCTCTTATCGCACTTTCCTGTAATTAAGAATGCCACATCACCAAGCGCTAATCACTAAAAAAAATTAAAAATTATTAAACTCATTTATCGACCAATAACAACTGTGTTAAATAGTCATTACTCTTAAAATATAATAAAAAGTATGTTAAATAGCATTATTTTATTCACGAAGAAATAGGCTCGATTGCAAAATTGTGTGGGGATGGGCTAAGCTCCCCCTCCATGGACACAAGAGCACCACGTGGCACGTTGTCGTTGCTTATACATTTCTCTTAATTTAAGCTGCTTTTTTTGGCGAACGAACTGACTTGCCAATCTGCACACACGGCTTGCCATTTGTAGTTTTTATATATATATATAAATAAAAAATAAAACTGATTACGATAGAGACATAAAATTTTTTAAAATTAGTATATGAGATTAATGACGTGAAGATTTTAATGTGTATTTTAAATGTTTATAAACACTTAATACTATTTTAAATGAGCTAAAAAAAAAAATCATACTGATTTATTGGTAATTTTTGCATTAGGATAATACCTGCATCAATAATCCAACAAGTTAAACATAAAGCCTTTTGGTAGATAGTAGGGGGAGCAAGAATTTTATGAGATGGGGACAGAAATAAATTTAAAAAAAAAAAAAAATTGGAAGTAAAATTTAGGTTTTGATTTTATAAAAATACATAAAATTTTGAAGAAGTTTCTAATTTTTTGTGGTTTTATTTAAATTTTGGAAAGGGTTCGAAACCCCCCAAGGCTAAGGATGGTTCTACCTCTTAGATTAGCCACTAGTCCCGCCAATTGGAGACTCCATGAGGATATTTTACTATATATTTTTTACGAGTTTAATAAAATTGAGACCTCGACGTGTTATAATATTGCAAATAAAGGCTCTGTTTGTAATGTTTTATTCATTGAAAAATGATTTACTTGAAAACATTTTTCAGTTTTTTAACGTATAAAAAATCACAAATTATATACATATATACATATATATATATAATCCTATTAAATCTTAAATTATGATAATGTACAACCGGGTCTTGACGGTGTACAGACCAAGTCTTAAAGGGATTCCGATCGAGTCCCGACAATGTCCTGATCAAGTCTTGACAAAAATTCAGGCAATGATCCAAATGAGTGTCAACTGTGTTTTGACCGNATATTTTTTACGAGTTTAATAAAATTGAGACCTCGACGTGTTATAATATTGCAAATAAAGGCTCTGTTTGTAATGTTTTATTCATTGAAAAATGATTTACTTGAAAACATTTTTCAGTTTTTTAACGTATAAAAAATCACAAATTATATACATATATACATACATATATATAATCCTATTAAATCTTAAATTATGATAATGTACAACCGGGTCTTGGCGGTGTGCAGACCAAGTCTTAAAGGGATTCCGATCGAGTCCCGACAATGTCCTGATCAAGTCTTGACAAAAGTTCAGGCAATGATCTAACTGAGTGTCAGCTGTGTTTCGACCGTGTTCTAACAATGTCTTGATAAGGTGCCGTTGAAGTCCTAGAGGAGTCATGACAAAGTCCCGGCTGAATCTATCTATTTGAGAGTAAAATATTTAAACTCAAAAAAATTGTTAAACATAAAAATTATTTTACAAATTTTAAAGAGGTTCCTTTGATAAAATCAACAATATTTTTTACTGACTATTATTTTCTATCCTATCAAACACCTTAAAAAAATAAATCAATCAATCAATCAAGTCCGAAGAAAGTGTAAATGAAGAGGGTTACGACCTTCACATCCGCGTAGGCATGTACTCCTGACTACCTTATCTTTCCTTTCCCGAAACCGAAAAGAAACAATTATCATCAATGCTCACCACGTCATGCTACTTCCCTTTGGTACACGAAATTGCAACAATAAGATAATAACGTGAGAGACACTGCATGCCCACTGTGTTCCCCATTAAAGACTCTGATATCAAATATAAGTAGAGAGAGAGAGAGAGAGAGAGAGAGGAATAAATCATTTCCTTAAGTATGCAAAGGTTGATGCATTAGCCTAAAATGGGAGGAGGAAAGCGACCCAACAACAACCACACCATCCTCAATCCTCATCCCTTTTTTAAAATGGTATGTATGTTTTCAAGAAGCACTCGCATTTGCTGTTTCTTATACACGTTTTCAAATTATAAAGCTACTTATAATTACATATTAATGGACTCGAGTTAAAACAAACAATAAAGTCAATAGGGACAACATGGTCATTTGGAAGCTCAACCACTCATAATCTAGCTAAAATGGCTGTAAAATTGAGTATAGCAAGAGAATGGTTGGAAAAAAATCCATGATTGTATCTCAGAAATCATCTGGGAAGAGCAATCTGTAACTCTTTGATTGATTGATTAATAGAAGTTTCGTATTCTCTTTCAACAAAAAAAAAAGATCCGACTTCCATGCTATTAAAATATTAATAGGGACATGATTATGGGTGAAGGCCTCACAAGTCACAAGTCTCCTCCTTGTGAAGTTCTTAAAAAAAGAGAAACAAAAACAACGTAAGATAAAGAAGCCAAATAAAAAATGCAAGTGGGAGAAATTCTGATGGCACTATATATATATATATATATATATATATGATTCTCGTTCTTTTCTCTTTCAAACTAGGAGGTTTGGCATTTCACCAAGATGTGATCCACCCTAGAGCCATTCTCCTTGACAATGGGGTCGACTTTCAACTATTCTGAAGCCTCTTGACCCAATATTGTAGGGTGGATCTTGAAAGATACACTCCTTCCAAGCCGTACATATGACTTTCATCGTATACACAGCTTTCAGCATTTAGTAGTTCTTGTGAATTTAACTCAATGAAATTATGTCCAATAAAATGGAACAAGCTTGCACAACCACCATCATTCAATAACAACCACAAAGAGTAGCTACACCCAAAAATGAAGATCAACAGTTTCATGCCCACGAGAAGGACTTGATAACTACAAAATGGAGCATTCATTTCCTAATCTATGCTTAGAACAACTCGTGGTGAACCAATCCAAGGAATACGGTGCATACAAAATTAAAAAAAAAAATGGTATGAATCAAATGGGCCACCAAAAAAGGAAGCCGCAACCAAAACTAGGTCAGCATGCACAACCACCCCTGGGCTCAGCGTCCGAAACAGCCTCTGGTATGCCCTGGAAATATCTGCAATTTAAAATAGGTCAATGAATGCATTTCATGGTCTGCTCCAAAATATGAATAAAATTAGAATATGACACCAATAGCAGAAAAAAGTGCATAACATATTCAGTAATATCTGTGGGGGAGGATTCACATTTCACAGAAATTATAAAAAGAAAAAAATAAAAGCCAATGCTTTTGTTGCACTACAATACGTTAACTGGTATAACAGAACAGAGAAGAGAAGATGGATTGCACAAATGCTCCAACAACTAATGCAAAGGCTGAAATCAGTGACACTTGTCTCCCATCTCCAAAAACAATGATTGATGTTAAACAAATTGAAATTTAAAAGGGCTGTTAAATAACCGAAGGAAATTAAAAGAGTCATATTTTAGATAGCATTTTATACATGATTAAACAATTTCAAGTGGTGAAGGCCTTAGTCTTGAAGGTTTGCTCCCTTCAAGGTCCAAGGTTCAACACCTCATGGGTGCAAACAATTCCTTGGGGCCACACCCCCTAGTGAAAAGCTAGTGACTTAACCAGTTCCGTGTAGGGAAACTTCCGAGGGTGCGGTGCACGAGACCGGGGTTTACTCTGCAGGGGTGGGTCCAAAGGGCCCTGCCTTGGAGAGGTTCCTCGACATCAAAAAAAAAAAAAAAAAAAAAAAGAAAAGAAAAAAAGACAGCATGGATACATCGCAAACAATACCCATATTGTTTGGTTTTCAAATGCCAATCTGCCCTACACTGATCTTAACAAAAACATATGAATGAACCTAAAGCTACAAAAGACAAATTGGGATATATATATATACCATGTAATAAACACAATTACTGAACAACCCGAGCAGTTCCTGAATATTTTCAGCTATCAATCACTTGAACACAAATTCAAATCATCTAACACAACTATAGAGATACAAATAACAAACATTTAAGTTTTGTAGACACAATCCGCAATGTCTTATCCCAACAACTTAACATGACGAATATAGGAAGAGAAAAAAACACTAATTAAAGGAAATTGAAAACGCTACCCTATAGTTATGGTGATTATTAAATGCAAATCCAAATTTAGGACCATGTTGAAAATGCTACCCTATGGTCATGGTGATTATTAAATGAAAATCCAAATTTAGGACCCGGAAACAGCTTTCAAGCATTAGAAAAGGCAATGCAAATGATGGAGATATTTTGGTTTTGCCTCACAAAAAACCAAGGTATCGTTTGCAAACAATAGGTGGTTGGTAGATCTTATGGAAGACGATGGTACTTATAGCATAAAATCTTTAATTTGTTTCATTAAATTATCTTAATTCTCATTTTCAATACATGAAATTTGATGTGGCACAGGTTTGAAGTTTTTTTATCAGGAGCCCAGCCTTGATGTAGCACAAGTGATCCTCTTAGAGGCATCAGAGTGTAATGATCTTTCAATGTGAAAATCTCATATTCCTTGCCCCCAATTTTCACCTCTATAATTGCTCATAATTGCACCTAAAAAGATCATGTCCTTGTTAGCCTGATGTAGAAGTTCCAATAAACTCATGTTTTTCTCAAAACTTCTGACTGTCATAACATCAAAATATTACCAGTACAGTATAACTTCCATGGGATTCATTCAAACCTATAACTGTTTGATACATTAAAACATTAAGATATTATGCAAAACTAATCCAGAAAAAAGTTCAACCCTTAAAATAAACTTACATGTCCTGTTCACGCTCGCTAGCTAGAGCAGTCTTGGCAATACAGAAGAATGCAGCATCAACATTATAATCCTCTTTCGCTGATGTCTCGAAGTAAGGGATGTTGCCTTTTGAAGCACACCACTCCTTTGCTTTCTTCTCAGAAACCTGGAAAGACGATACTTAGACCACCATGTAAGGAACAAAGAAACAAAGATAACACTGTAACTGTATATCCTCACCACTCGACTATTCCCACCATCAACATCAATCTTGTTTCCAAGCAATATAAATGGAAACGTCCTTGGGTCAGGTGGGTTTGCCTGGGACAACAATGAAAGTGGAAACCATGTCAACATTCAAAAAGAAAAGATATATAAGCAACTTTTGAAAAACTAAAGCCACAAATCATAGCCTAATTCTTGTTCTATTTTTATAAGTGAACGATATTCATTAAAAAGCAAAGGGTGGATTCAAGTACATAGAAAATATACAAGAGAAACACCTCTCCAAAAAAAGAAAAGAGGTCAAAAAGGTCATGAAAACTAGAAATATGACCATAGAATTGCAAATTATACAAATTATAGAAGTGCAAATAATCAACTCCAAAAATGCAATCAACAAATGTTGGAATGGCTGTTAACTTGCATGATGGACCTGATATATCTATTCTAGCTAACCGCTACAAAGCATGTGGTTTGTATTTAAAGATGGTGGAAGAATAAAAAATGTTAAACAAACATATTCATGCAACACTTCAATCTGTAAAGCCTGGAAATTTTTTTTAAAAAAAAAAAAAAGAAAAGAAAAGAAAAAGGCAAGTGAAAACGGGGGGGGGGGGGGGGGGGGGGGGAAAAAAGAG